>JAOTRR010000032.1:6974761-6985657 GCA_028570945.1 Gogo arcuatus
CTGTTTGATCTCAAACGCATTAAGAAGGCAAGAAATTGCACTAATTAACTTTTGAGGAGGCACACCTGTTAATTGAAAAGCATTCCAGGTGACTACCTCATGAAAATAAGATGGTTAAGATAATACCAATAGTGTGTGAAGCATCAAGGTATTGTTCTACAATGTAGTGACAATCTACTGTCGTGTCAAAGGGAGATGTCATTGCAAATATGGCTTTAGTTTGGTCGAGGAAGTGGTTGTATGTGTGGCAGACTTTATTTTTGACATTTTCTTTTTACTAAATAGCATTATGTCACATTGCCAATGTCTTGAGCAGTAGGATTTTATTTTATTTTATTTTATTTATTTATTTATTTATTTTTTAAAAAAATTTTTTTAAACCCTGTGTACCGTTCTCCAAGCTTCCCTGCCCAGTTTTACTCAGCAGCAGCAGCTGTCTGTCTGTCAGGCTTACTGTCTCTCCTGCTGTCTAATTAGACACTACTATGCTTTGATGCGTGCAGTGAGTAGGAGCCAGTAGCTACAGGAAAACCTGAATGAAAGCATGAGGAGAACAGTTTATTTGAATTAAGTTATGCTTTATCTCTTATAGTTGTCTTTCTCTGGTGCTTTCTTGATTCAGAATGTTAAACATAACATTAAATAGTACTTTATGAAAATGAATAGCCAGATGTTTTGAGCGCTTGGATGGAAACGTGTATATACTCTCATTTGAGGCATGTCTCTGTCGCTCTGCTCTTACTCGTGTCCCTTCATAGCCATATTTCTGCCTCTGGGCCTTACCTGATCCCTTTGAAGCTTTCCTACTTACAGGGTCACTCCTGTTCCGATGCAGCTCCATGAAAAATGAATGCACTTTTCTGCAGATTGCTTTGGCCGTCAGGGACGCTGCAGCAGCTCTGTAAACATGACTGCAGAAGAGACGTAAGCATCATCTCCATTTTCAGTTTCTAAGAAGATGAAAGTCCTTGAGCATCTTCCTCAACTTCCTTGTTATTCTTATGAAATACTGGAACAAGTTTGTGCCAGTCTTTGTTGTAGAGTGCACCTGTGTGCCTACTAGATTTTTATTTTTATGTTTTTAAATCTGTGATGTAAAACGGGCCATGAACACACAGCATTAATCTCAGCAGTTCAGCTTTCACTGTTCCACTCACAAGCCACAGCAATGTACCGTGACTGATGTGAGACTTTGAGTGTTGTTCAAGGCACAGGTGTCATTTGTGGTGTTTTGCTGTGTGTGCTGTTGAGTCTGTTATTAAATTTCCTGTGTGTGTGTGTATGCATGCATATCTATCCATGAGTGAGTGTGTATGTGTGTGGGGTATTTGTCTGTCTTTTGTATTTGTGTGTGTGTGTGTGTGTGTGTGTGTGTGTGTGTGTCCTTATCAGCTTGATGAATATGCTGAAGCTTTATGGCGATTAGTCATCATTTGTTCCTCTTGAGTATTGAGATCTTACTCATCCAATGCCCTTTGTTTTGGCACCTTTGCTTCCATCTGTCTCTGATAGGTATATATGCGTGCGCGCACACACACACACACACACACACACACACACACACACACTTCAGGGCAGGTGTTTAGGGAGAGAGTTGAACATGGAGGAGCTGATGAATAACAGATGGAGGAGAGGAGCTGCTTTTGGCTGAATGTGGTACTAAAGCCTGACTCACTGCCTGGAAGTTGTTCTGTTTTCAGATCCGCTGAGGATGCTGAGCTGAAATTAAAACCGCCAGCATTTTCACCAGTGTTGATTCACTGTATCTGGAACATATGGACAAAGCTCGCAGACAATGGTCATGATTATCAAATGCTTATCGACTTCATCACCTGCTCCCTTAAACTAACATACAGTAATTCTGTATACAGTCGATCAGCTCGTTCTGAGTGGGTTTAGACGTCCCTTTCTTCACCTGTGTTTGATACAGCAGGTGTGTTTCTCATTGCCAGTGAGGCGCTCGTAAAAGAGCTAAAATCATTAACCAGGGTTACCAGATTTCTCATGTTTGATGTACACTCCATTTTTTTATATATATATATAAAATTATTAAAATGTGTGTGTCTTCCCACCTGTCCTTTGGATTAACTGTGTTAGAGAGGAGTGGGTAGATAGCTGGACAAACTTGTAAGGGTTTTGTGGGTTCTTAGTCATTTTATCCTCTTAAAGCTACTTTGGCTTTAAAGTAACTAAAAGTGACTAACTTGCTCTGTATAGACCTTCCTTGTTTTTTCTCCTCCATTTAAATAGCTTCTGTGTATGTGTATATCTCTTGTGTGAATGTTCTATTGTGTGTTGTATTTCTGTCCTCTTATCAGTGAATGAAAGGGAACCATCACTGAAACATACGTCTGCTAAAGGACTGACAATCGCTTAAACATTGGCACATTTCACAGTTTGGTGCTTTGTTAGCACACACATTTCCAGTGCATTTTAAACACTGCATCATCAGGAGGTGAGTAAGATGAATGTCAGAAATACCCACCAGTAATGAAATCATTAGCATACACTCTCTCCCAGCATCATGATCATATGAAATCCTTTTTCAAAATTAAAAAAAAAAATCAGAAAAGCAACATGTCCAGTTCTCAGTTTTTGAGCTTTTTCCTACCATTTTGGTTTCTTGTCTAGTACAGCACCGCTAATAGCTAATGGACCATTTTGAGAGAAAAGGCACTGCATTGAGAAAAGGCATTAAAGCAACAGTGAAATTCTACCTCACGCACTCGCACACTGACTGAAGCATAAATACTCCTGAGAGGCAGGAGGACATTTTGTAAATGCTGAGATGAAGCAGGTTCTCTGATAATGTAGCACCATAAGGCTGGAGATGAAAATGATGTATCTTGGTTGAACACACATTTGTGTACCAGATCAGAGTGCACAGTAATCTTCAGTTATGTTTGATAACGTTCCCAACAAGTACAGTGGGGAAAAAACCCGGAAAGTTCTCTTTGGTCACCTTCTGTATATAAACCAAATGCCGAATTTAAAGACGCATCGAAACTTTAAAGCTAATTCATTGTTGCTACAGTTAAAATAGCAGGAAAAGATGGGCACCATTTGTATGATGAGAAACTAACACGGGTACTTGTGTTAACTGGACTGAGGACATGATTTTTGGTACTGAAATCACTAACCTACTGATTTAAGCAATCAGGAGCATGATGGAACATTTTTTAGCTCTGTTTTATGTTGGTTGCTGCCATGTGCTGCTAGCAGTGAACTCGTTTAACGTTGCGTACATGTTTGATTGTGAGGGCGGCCATCTTGAGTGAGCCTGTACATTTAAAAATGAGCACGATGTGCCTTGAGTCTAGAGCAAAGTGTACACCCTGATGAAAGGAAGTGCATCTGTTTTAGTGCTCGCAGAGGTGAAATGCTCTTGTGCAACATTTTGCAAATACCTTTGTGTGCACGCACGATTCATGGCACTTTGTATTCATTTTTAATGACCTACATTCACAGATCATCCGTCCTCTCGCTCTCTCTTAAAGATACTGTTTAAACGCTGTAAAGATGTCTTATCAAGCGTATTGTATTGTATGAAGGTGCAGAAGATCCTCCACTTGCTTGCATCATTCATCATGAAATGCGTCCAGGTCGCCGTCATTTTGTTCTATTAGTGCGATAATGTAGACTTGGCTTACATCAGAGTATAAACATGCTTTCAGATTTTGCTACTGGAGCATTAAAGTAAACGAGCAAGGTATCTAATACTAGTATCGGTATCGATGCATCCCTAGTCCTGTCCAATGAAAAGCTCTATTGGAGAACTCAAAAGTTTGTACATTTTCCAGCAGGATTTGATTCTACGTTTCCACTGTTGTGCGGCTTCGAGTTAAATCTGGCCAGAGGTGGTTGAAATAAATTAATTGAACCAATCCCTACCACATGTTTCACAGACTCACTGAGCTCTGTTGGAAATGTACACAGGGGCTTCTGAACAGTGCCAGCTGCTCAACACAAGCACATCTTTGTTTAGTCTGCGCTTTATTACCTCCTGCTTCTGAGGTAACCCGTTCTGCACACACAGCGCTGAAGCACTCCACTGTTCAGAGGGTTTTAAAAGCAGGCCTGGTTTCTTAACACCATGCCAACTGGACCCCATGGGTATGGCCTCGAGATCCTGTTTACTCAGTCTGCGGATGGATGATGCCATAGCAGTCGGGGCACCAGCCTCACAACCCGCTGGCAAGGATGGCATCACGTAAGGGATGAAGTAGAACCAGATCCACTAGACTCGCGGGGAAAGTATCAAAGCTGCAGGGAGGTGCAAGTGTGCTTTGTAGTCTGAATGTGTTGTAATGAAATTGTCTGTCAGTTTCCCAACTTGAGCTTGATGGCTATTAAGTATTGTTCTCTTTCCTTTGAAGCAGGCTGTACAGAATCCTTGGGGTTTTTTTATGATTCATAAAGTGACAGACTTTGTGTTTGAATTTATATGTGGGTTTGTTGTTTTGAAATGCTACACTTAGTTAGGAGGATAACTGTGGGAATGCAGTAGGCGTTTTTTCCAAGCTGTTGCTGAAATACACCCCGTTGTGGTATTCTGACCTTTTCTTTTCTCCGTGATTTATAATGGTGAAGATTGGCTTGGGCCTGCATGGCGTAAAAGGGTAACCAAGTGCTTTCAGTATCTTGTGTAGGCTTTTCAGTTTGAAGGTTAAAGGTGTGGTTCGACATATTTTTAAGTGTTTCTACACTTGTTTTAAAGATGCCTTAGAAAAATTTGCCCCAAGTACTAGGCTAGTTCCTTATTTGAGACTCAAGTTTACATTTTCTAGCCTGGATGTTGGCTCCGCCCCCCAGTTGAAGTGGCTGCTCAGCTGTGCCGTGTTTCTTTAAAGGAAACTCAAAAGGCGTATTTAGTTTTTTACAGAAGGGGTGGGATTAGACATTGGAATGGGGTTGCAGTTAAAAGTGAAATATTACAGACTGCTGCTTTAATGTGTGTTTTGTTTTTTGTTTGTTTTTTTGTTTTTGTTTTTTGGCAGGTGCCTTTCCCAGCTCTTCAAGGCGAAGGGGTGGAGTATCTGGGCCGCGCCGATGACGCCATCATCGCCATCTCTAACTACAGACTGCATATTAAGTTCAAAGACTCAATTATCAATGTAAGAGACACACACACACACACACACACACACAATTGCACTGTTAGATCAGTCATCTGGTGTGTTTGCTGCTTGTGGAGCAGATTTGATCTTTTCTTTTGAGAAAAGAAAAAGGCGAGACTTCATTCATTTAGACACGGCACGCGCTAAAATATGAACACGCACATTTTCATATCGCTTTGAAGTGAAATTTCAATTTAGTCCTAAAGGGGATGTAAAATTGCAACCATAATGTAATTTTGCTCACCATACTGTAAGGTCCCTTTCCTCTGTACAGCTAGAACAGCAGTATCTGAGCTAAAATTCACCTCTCTGCTAATTGGTTTAGACGTTTATACATATTATAGTGTTATTATTGAAATTATCTCTAAACCCAGTGTGTTGCTCATGATGGTAAGGTTTTGGTTTTTTTTTTTTTAATGGGCAGAATCTACTAAAATGGCCTAGGGACAGCTCTACTCCTTGAGCCTCATTAAAAATGACAAAATTTGGAAACGGTCTCATCTCAGATAGGCAGGTGGCTAGTTAACTGCTAGCAAAATAGCTGGCATTCATCGCACGAGAAGGATTTCAGTATCAGACTCTCGGTTTGCATCATATTTTCAACCTCTAAAATACCACAGCAACCAAATCCATTTTGTTTACCAATAATTGTGAATGTGCTGTTATGTCACAGTTTAGTTAGCTCACTAGCTTAGCAAGCCACTTGTATAGATTAGATTAAAAAAATGTTTGACATCACTCATGTGTAATAGTACAGGGTCACTAGCATGAAGCAGAAGTTGAATTAAGATTAGCGTTTTCTGCTGTACACAAACACGCCAAAATGAGGACATTTACGTTTAATTAAGATGTAGTTACTGTATGTATTTAATAAACCTTTTTTGTGTGTTATTTTGAGGAGTGTTTTTGTAGTACTGAAAATGTTCAAAAATATTACACATAACTTGAGGATACCTGTAGACGCCTTTTCTTGACGTTGCCTAACCTCTAATATAAAAAGGTCTTTCATGGCACTCCAGAGGGTAAATGAGGTCATGTTGTGCTCACTCGCTCTGGAACAAATGAACAGTCCGTGTTTGCCGATAACCAGCTTTGGGAAATTATGCAGGCTTTCCTGTTTCCTACAGAGTACCTGTGAATCTGACTTCAGTTTCCACTGCATTCAGTTTAAGCCAAGACTTGTGTGTCCATTTGTGATGTCCATTCCTGCTGTTGTGCCTAAATACCATATAGTGATTATAATGGCTATTAAGACAGTAATAGCTGCTTCTCATGACAGGTTTGACATGACAATGACATAACAGCATATTCATCTTTTTTTTTTTTTTTTTTTCCTTTTTTTTTTTTTTTTGGTCATTTTTCACAAGACAGGAAGCCGAGCTCCTCAATGTACTTGAAGTTTTTTTTTTTCCTGCTCGTCACTGTGACTCCCAGAGGCAAACAGTCAGTTTGATAATCATTACGTGGCACCAGACCAGTCTGTTCAGTGTCGACCTCGACAGCTCATCCCTTTTTTATTTAGACATTTTAAATACTAGGGTCAGCTCAGCCCAAAATTGCCCTGCAGGCAGGTTGCGTCAGGTGGGCCTCAGCTGAATGACAGCATCCTGTTTTGACCTGATTGGCTACACTGAATTTGATATATGTATGTGTAGGTGTGTATGTGTCGTACTGAACACACTGGGTGCTAGGCTTGTGAGATCGTATATAACATGCCATCGTCCTATCATGGTGCCTAACTATTGCTGACTGACAGTAGTATCGCCTGTGGTGCTGGGGGGGCGTGGCCAGATGTATATAATGCATGTCGCGTACACATCGTGTCATTACAGCGAAAAAAAAAAACCCACAGAAGCTTGTTATGAGTCAGCTGTAGCTGCTAGTCACAAGCTGCTTTTTTTTTTTTTTTTTTTTTTTTTTTTTTATTTTAATGTGTTAGCTGTTATTAAAGTCAGGAATGCTGCAAAACTGAGGTCAGGACGGTAAATAAACATGAGTTATAAACTGTAACTATGTTCGTTATAAAATTTATATAAACGGTGCATGTACTGAGCAGCGTAAACAACACGTCTCATTTTCTTACTTTAAACCTCCATTCATGTTTTACGAGCGACGATGTTCATGGCTTTTTTGCCAAACGCGAACAACAGAAGTTAAAATGCATTAGAGGAAGATGTTTGCGATAGTTGGAATGATCTATTCTGCGATTCCTGATGCTATTGCCAATCATCCTAAGTCTACTGGGTGCACAAGTTAATCACAGAATGACAGCTACTACACATCAGCTCTTGCCTAGGTAATTAGTGAATTATTTAACTAAAGTCAGGACGTACTGTTACAGGAAAATGAGCAATGACAGGGTGGTGTGATGTGGGCCGACTCAAAGCGGAGTCACTGTTAACATCCCTAAGCTGATCATTTTTTAGAATTGCATGCCGTGTTTTTATCTTAAACTGCAACAATCTTCCAACAGTTAAAATGATTTATTAATAAAGAACATTGCCATACATTTTATTTGTTTATACTTATGTTTCTAGTTAAATAAACATCCAAAGAAAGAAATGCCTCCTTCACACTATTACCAATTACAAGTTTTAGTAATATACTCATGTGGAGCATCTGCTAAACGAATCCCTGTTGAAGTTGTTACTATAGAAGAAGCTTCCATTATAAACCTTGCAGCCAGCATTACTGTGAAACCTGCTGTTATAGAAAACTTATCAGCAGCATCTGATCAATCTGAATCAGGAATTCAACAGTGCTATGACATAAAATGTACTGTTGAGCATATTAGTGAGTTTTTATACACTGGTATGCACTGATTTCTACCACACACACACACACACACACACACACACAGACTTACCCACTTTATCCAAGTGCATCTAGGTGCGAGTCAGGATCATAAGAGAGGAAGACCTCTTCTTACTTTTATTTCATGGTGTGTTCTCACCGTTGCATGGTCTTTCCATTTAGTTTTGCTTAGTCATTTCTTAATTTCTCCCTCTTTTTTTTTATTTATTTATTTATTTTTTTTACCCACTCTTGTCTTCCATTTTTTTTTATTTTCTCACTTGCCTTCTTTCTTTTTCTTTCTCCCTTTCTCCCTCCCTCTCTCTGTCCGTGTCCTGCTGGTGTGGTAGATGTACCCAGGTGTGGACACTGAGATCTCTGTGAGTACTTTGCACTCATCAGCCCCTTTTCATTTATCCTTTCATTCCAATTCTCTCCAACTTTTTTTTTTTTTTTTTCTTTAAACACAGAGGCTGTGTGAAATAAGAGCCAGCATGCTGATCTAGAATTCGCTGCTTCTTTTCATAGCCATGTTTATTGGTGTAGAAAGTAAAGCCAGTGTTTGTTCACCTCAGTTTGTTTGGTGGTGGTTGGTTTTTTTTTGTTTTGTTTTGTTTTTTTCATTTGTCCCCCCCCCCCCCCCCCTTTTTCCTAACCCTAGGAAATGGAACTGGTGCTTTTAACATTGGCCAATATGCCACTATTAAAGGTTCCATCTGCATAGTTTATGCTTCCTGCTCTGGAATTACTAGTTGGACCTTGATGGTACTTGAGTTTGGTGCTGGCAGCCTCGTTCATATAAACAGAGTTTTAAAAAAAAAAAATTTGAATGGAAAAAATGAATCTCGACAAGCACAAATGACAGTTTCTATAGCGCAAACACAGTAAGAACATCTTAAATGTTTTACATCGTATGAAGCAGTGACATGGAGATTTTCTTTGGGCGGGGTGTTCATGATATTCTTGCAGTGTTTTGCAGTGCAAAGTCAAATAGAACCCCCAAGTTCTGTTGGTGTAAATCAACCACAACCCCAGATTCTTGTTGGTTTAAAATTGACTGGAACCCAAAGTTCTGTTGGTGTAAAATTGTGTAGAACCCCCACATTTTATTTGCGTTGAATCAACCAGATCCCCAAATTCTGTTGCTGTAAAATCAAATAAATTCCTACATACTGTTGGAATAAAATTTACTGGAATCCAAAATTCTGTTGGAGTTAAATCTGCTAGATCCCCAAATTCTGTTGGTGTAGAGTCAACTAGAATACCAAGTTACTATATGTTGGGGGTTTTAACACCAAGTCCTGTAGGTTCCTGTAAGAACCAGTTTGTTTTTTCACACTTATTTATATAGCACATTTAAAGACAACAGGTATTAGCCACAATGCTATATTTTAAAAAAGTCAAAGCCTAAAAAAAACAATGAAATAAATTAGTTAAATTGAAAGAAGTCTGTGTGTAAAAGGAGCTCCCAGTTTTTGTTTTTGTTCTTTTTGCTTTACATTGTATATAAGCTATTAGTAGCCCCGGATCTAGTAATGAATTCCACAGTGATGGTCTGGGTCCAGTGTAATTTCAGTAGGAAGCTGAGTGCACGGAGTCTGATTGGTGCCATTCAGAAAAAGGCTTGACTGACCACAGGAAATCCCAGCTCATATCTCATCTGCCCACTTAAATCACTTGTTTTCGATTGCATTTCAAAAACAACCAAAATAGAAGACTGTTAGGAGTTCAGTGGAGCAACGTTTCCAGCTGATGCCTGGAAATCAAGGCCAGGACTCAGGATATAGAACAGGATTTGATCAGCACAAAACGCTCTTTCAGTCCAAAGCAGCCTCTTCACATTTCCTCTAAAAGTTCCTGTTTATAGTAAGTTGGTTTTTCCTGTTTACTAGTTTCATGACCGTGTTCCGTGGCTGTGTTTTTGTTGTAGGTTCCTCTCAGGCTGATTGAAAGTGTAGAGAGCAGAGATATGTTTCAGCTGCACATCATCTGTAAGGACTCCAAAGTAGTGAGGTATTTTTTTTTTTTTTTCCTCTCTCACTCACTCACTCACACACACACACACACACACACACACACACGCACGCGCGCGCACACAGAGTTAAGGATTTACTTTATGCAGAATTCTGCTTTTGAAGCTCGAGTGCCACACTTGCAAACAAAAATATACACAAAAATCACAAAGCTTCAAATGTACTAAAACCATGTCAATTATAGGTTTTAAGTTTTTAACATTAGACATTTTGGCCTTTGAAAAACGCTTCCCTCTGAATGCTGCACTTACTGTACACTGTAATTCTAGTGTATGAATTAGAAATCATTGGATCAGAGAGAGACATGATGGCGATCCTTGTGTGCACCATTGCAGCATATACTCAGTGTTCTACTTGAGTCGTAATGTACGCACACAAGCATATACACTGATCAGCCATAACATTAAAACCACTGACGGGTAAAGTGAATAACATTTGATTGTCGTTACAGTGGCCCCTGCAAAGGGGTGAGATATATTAGGCAGCAAGAGAACAGTCAGTTCTCGAAGTTGATGTGTTTGAAGCAGGAAAAATGGGCAAGCGTAAGGATCTGAGCGACTTTGATAAAGACCAAATTGCGATGGCTAGACAACTGGGTCAGAGCATCTCCAAAACAGCAGATCTTGTGGGATCTTCCTGGGATGCAGTGGTTAGAACCCTACCAAAGGTGGCCCAAGGAAAGGACAACTGGTGAACCGGTGGCAGGCTCATTGATGCGTGTGGGGAGTGAAGGCTAGCCTGTCTGGTCAGATCCCACAGAAGAGCTATACTGTAGCACAAATTGCTGAAAAGGTTCATGCCGGCTATGATAGAAAGGTGTCCGAACACTGAGTGGATCGCAGCTTGCTGCATATGGGGTTGCGTAGCCGCAGACCGGTCAGAGTGCCCATACTGACCCCTGTCCACCACCGAAAGCACCTACAATGGGCACGTGAGCATCAGAACTGGACCAT
>JAOTRR010000032.1:7015551-7035033 GCA_028570945.1 Gogo arcuatus
ATCACAGATTTTTGTTTTTATTGCATTTTGGAAAATATCCCAACTTTTCTGGAAACGGGGTTTGTAGATGTAAGTAATTTGTTCTATTGTTTGAAGGGAAATTTGAGTCATTTTGTATAATTTTTATACAGTCCCATTCTTAGAGGGTTGCTAATAATTCTGAGGTTGAGTCTATCATAGCTGATGTTAGTGATTCATTAACTGCTCATACTTCTGTTTTATTCTGGGTTAGTACATTTCAAGATGCATCTTTTTCTACTCTTGATTATACTTATGGCCATTGAATTGCACCTTGTTGAATGTATTTCATGTCATGCCACAGTATAAAAATGCTTTATCAGATACATCTCTCTCTCTCTCTCTCTCTGACACACACACACTCAGCTGCACATCCTGCATATAAAGGACACATACATCAGTGTAGAAGATGTGCTTAATGACACAACTGGACAAGCAGTTTTGGGATTCTTCTTTGAGGTTTGCTTTTCACTGTCTACTGTATCTTCAAACCAATTCACTGGAATTTAGTTATTGTTTATAAGTCATTATAGCCATCAATTAAGCCATCATACACATGGGTGACAATGTAAAGGAAAAACAACATAAAGTGTCTTAGTAATATTTTGGGCTAACATGAGCCACCAGAACAGCTTCATTGCACAGATTGTACAACTCCTTTGAACTGTACTGGAGGAATGAACACCGTTTTTCTGAAAAATATTCCCTCAGTTGATGTTTTGATGATGATGATGATGATGTTGATGATGATGATGATGATGATGATGATAGAGAGTGCGTTCTAACACGTTGCTCCAAAACGTATCATAGGTGTTCATTTGGGTTGGGATCTGGTGACTGTGAAGGTCATCGCATATGACTTGCGTTATTTTCATAGTCATCAAAGCATGAGTGTGGGCAGAGTGACCCTGGAAGAGAGCACTCCCATTATGATCACTCCTGTCATGTGAGTGCTACGTGCTTGTCAACATTTTGAGACTCATGTGACTCAGTAAATTAACTTCATGCAGTGTGAGCACCTGCATCATGAGATATCATACAGTGTGGACACCATTCATCTGCTGCATCGACATTGAGTCCTGCCGTGTGAGGTATAATGAGATTTCTCTCATCGCCAGTGTAAACCTGACTTAAGGGGACAATTGGACCTAAACTTTGTAAGCAGAATGCCCCTACAGCTTAACCGAGCCACCAGTTTCTCCTTTAACTTGTCACCTGTCTATGTTTTCCCACTGTGTTTTCATATACATAAAATCTATAATGTCGTGATTTCTTATGGCAGGAGTCAGACAGTGAAAACAAGAACTATAGTGCCTTCATTGCAGCTCTGGCTCAGGTGCAAGATGCAGGTAGGCACTTTTTAACGTGACACATGCTTTTCTTGCAACTTGCAGTCTCATGGCCTATTTGCACTTTCCTGTGCCCATGTTTGACACTGAAAAAAGAAAACACTGTGACATAACAATCTTCAGTCACTGGATTGGCCTTTTCCTGTATGAGTAGGTGGTTTTGGGCCATAATTATTAATGAAACGTACAGTTACTTACAGAATATAGGCAGCTAGTAGCCAAATTGAAGTGTAGTTTATTGAGGGACATCATTGGAAAAAAATGTGTGAGTAATTAGTAAATAATAACATAGTTATAATGACATTAAGTAGCTATGTTTTACAGAATACAGCAATGGTATAAAGCAGCTTTATTATCTGCACATTAGCTACCTAACAAACCTTGAAAGGTTTTGGAAGTTAACAGCTGATGTCAAGCTAGGGTTAGGGTTCTCATTGTTCAAAGTGTCCGTTCTTAGCGTGCTACTCTGTGGTTGTGAGGCATGGGTTTTGACATCTAACCTGTGTGAAATTCTAGACATCTTTCAAAGACAGTGCCTCTGAACATGTTGAATATCAAGCGGCAAGAGCATATGAGTAACAAACAAGTAAAAAATGTGCTACGGCACAAGAGAAACAATTGTCCCTAGCAGTCAAGGAAAGACAGCTTCATTGGCTAGGCTACCAGCTCCGTCAGCCTCAGAAAGATCTAATTACCAAGTTCGCTCTTTGGACTCCCAAACGTGGTTGACGCATGAGAGGTGGGACGAAGATGCTCTACTCAGAGTATATAGCAAAAATTCTACATCCCGATTCCGAAGTAACCCTAACATCTGGTGAAGCTGCACATGACCAAGCAGCCTGGGCGAAACTTGTGGCTGCTACCTGCAGATCACGGTCCCCGTGAACAGCAGCCGACGACTGTCAAAATGATATATGCCCGTAAACACATATACTCCAGCCTCTTTAATAGGAACACCTGCTTATTTATGCTGTCATTCAATCAGCCAATCATGTGGCAGCAGCACCATGGATAAAATCATACAGATACAGGTCAAGAGCTTTCGTTAATGTTCACATTAACAAAATCAAAATGGGGAAAAATATGATCTCAGTGACTTTAACCGTGGCATGGTTGTTGGTGCCAGACAGGCTGGTTTGAGTGTTTCAGAAACTGTTGATCTCCTGAGATTTTCACATAAGAATTTCCACAGAATGGTTTAGGGGGAAGAACATCCAGTGAGTGGCAGTTTTGGGGGTAGAAATAGCTTGTTGATAAGAGAGATCAGAGGAGAATGGACAGACTGGTTTGAGCTGACAGGAAGGCTATGGTAACTCAAATAACCACTCTTTACAGTCATGGTGAGCAGAAAAGCATAAAGCATCTCAGAATGCACAACATGTCAGACCTTGAGGTAGATGAGTTACATCAGCAGAAGACCAAAAAAACAGGAATATGAGGTTACGGTGGAAACACTGGACAGTAAAGATTGAAAAAAGACCATGCTGTGCACCAACAACCATGCCACAGTCAAAGTCACTGACATCAGATTTTTCCTTATTCTTATGTTTGATGTGAACATTAACAAAAGCTCTTGAACTGTATCTGCATGATTTTATGCACTGTACTGCTGCCACATGATTGGCTGATTGGATAATTGCATGAATGTACAGGAGTATTGGTGTTCCTATTAAAGTGGTCGGTGAGTGTATTTCACTTGCTAAGATATCACTTTCTGTATTATTAGGCAAGAAATCATCTGCTGTCTGAGATGGACTTGACCACTGGTAACTTGACTTGGTTATGACAAAAAGTGATTTGAGTTCATGTATAAGTAACTACGTTTTTTTTTTCTTTATCTAGAACGTCAGGTAGAACTGGCCATCACCCTGAACAGTCTGATCCCACCTGAGAGGAAGCTGAGCGCCTACTATCGTTATGAAGGCTCTCGGACCATACCAGACTGCTCTGAGACAGTAACCTGGACCATTTATGAGCAGCCTATTCCACTTAGCAAAGATCAGGTGAGACTGATATTTGACAATATAAACTATTTTGAAAAGTACAGCTCACTGGCTATGTGACAGCAGTGATGGTATGTTACTACAGTTTAAAGGAATTGAGTGTAATTGGAAAACGTGTATGTATTTCTCTATTTCTGTGTTCTTGTACAGCTTGCAGCCTTCTCCAACCTGAAGTTTAAAGACAGTAAGTCCATGGTGGACACATTCAGACCAGTGCAGCCTCGTAAAGGGCGGGTAGTGTATCGTTCCCACTCTGGTGCAGCTGGAACTGCAATAGTGGTCAGCTTCACGCTCGTCCTGCTGTGTGTGAGTACAGCTCTGAGCTGTTACCAGCTCTACTAGAGCTGGACATTAACACACTGAGTCCTCATTTAATCAAAAAGCAAACAAAACAGCCTAAATGTCAAAATAGACTGAGATTAGACCAGATTGAGAATAGACCAAAGAGGTTGAACATACAGATGGTTCTTCTGAGAGTTTTTAATGTTTTATTTGTTCTTATTTGTTCTTAACAGTTGGTTTGTGCTTTCTGACGTTTTGTATATTTCTGTACTAAATGGTTTTCATATTTGTTTCATTTTGTTCATCTGTTGATTTTGCAGAGGAAATCAAACACATATAATTATTTTCAAATACTACCAGGTTAATAAACATCTGAACGTACTTGCATAAGTTCCTCAATACCATGCATTCATTCATTCATTCATTTTCTATAGCGCTTCTCACAGGTGAGCTGGAGCCAATCCCGGCTGACATTGGGCGAGAGGCGGGGTACATCCTGTACAGGTTGCCAGTCTATCGTGGGGCTAACACAGAGATAGACACTCATTCACACTCGCATTCACACCTTTGAGCAGTTTGAGTAGCCAGTTGACCTAATCCACATATCTTTGGACTGTGGGAGGAAACCAGAACACCCAGAGGAAACCCACAAGCACAGGGAGAACAAGCAAACTCCACACAGAAAGACCCTGGTCGTCCGGCAGGTTCAAGTCCAGAACTTTCTTGCTACATTAATAACATTTATATTTTATTCCTTCATAGAAGTGTGCCGTTCTTCAGTGGTATTGGAGAGTTAGAGGAAAAAACACATGAAAAGTCTTAAAAGAACATGAAAAGTCATGACATTGTAGACTCCAGCTTCGTGGCTAGATAGTGATTTTGCTAATAAGTGAATGTGTTTTACAGATTTTAAAAAAAAAAAAAACCCTAGGCATTTCTAGGGATTTAAAACCTTTAGTGTAAGAAAATCTCTTATGCACTTGTGTTCAGGTTCTCTCAGCATTAATGGTGAAATGGTGAGACAATTAGTAGAACCAGGTGTTGACAAATCAGTGCTATTAATTTTTTTTTTTTTGTGGTTGGTTTTATTTGTAGATTCTCTAATTATATCACAAGCTACCTGTTACAAATTCCACAGTTGTGATCTGAGTGACTGCAAAATGTTTTCGATAGGCAAATAAATTAGCGTGCACAGATAAAAGATGATCTTTACAGGATCAGGAACAAGCAGGTATATGGAAACACTTATTAAACCGAACGAAACAAAATGCAGTGCAAACTCAGATGTCTTTTACGTGCGATGTGAGAAGAGTCGTCTTTTCCCTGGGAGTTCATATACTCGTTCATGTCCCTTAGGCTGTATTAATGCACTTAACTACTAACTAACAAACAAACTACCTCATCATGCTTTATTATGTCAGCTACCACGTTTTCACCAGTTTGATTTATGAGCAACAAAACATGGGACATTGGAGTTTACACTTGCCTGCTAGGCTAACTAATGAATTTATTTCTTTACCCCTGTATAACTGATACACAGGTGAGTCTCTGGTGTTTATTAGAGTTAGTGTTTAAACCAGGGCTGACTCAGTCCTACAGGGATTTGTGTTTTCCTTCTTCTTACACATCAAACTCAGCCAGTGTAATCCTTCCTAATTAGCTAACGAATTAGGTCTAATTCTAAACCCTGTAGGACGGGAGTCTGATATCCTGATGTACTTCTGACAATTTGCCAGTAGATGTCAGCAAGCCTATGTTAAAGATTGTACTGCACTCTACTGAGCTATGATCTGCAGGCTGCTGGGTGACAGTTCCCGCAGGATCGCAAACACATTTAACCTTATAAACTACCTTTACTAGACACTTACAAATGCTACAAGCTGCCGTAGATATGAACCCTAGACACAGAAACACGGAGTAGTGAGACTCTGCTAGTGAACCTTTTAATGTAACACTACAGCAGCAGTGCTAATATTAAAGTGTTTAGCTAGGGCTCCAGATAAGGGCATAAATGAAAGTGTAGTAAGTGTAACTGCTAGAAATGGACTAAAGAGGTTCACTTTACCCATATTAATTTATTAAACATGCTTTCCACCTGATTTCCCCTAAACCTTACAGCATACTTTTAAACAAGGACAAATAGATTATTTTTGAGACTTTAATACATCTAAGCATTTTATAACTTTCTACCCTTTTAAAACAATATGCAAGAACAAATAGCCACAATAAATTTAGCAGAAAATGTACTTAACTACCTGTTACGGTACTAACACTGGGGTGGTGCACTCAAAAGGGGAGATCTTTTATATTTTTAGTATGTATGTTTCACCTGGGAAAGTAAATGTAACTTATTTAAGGTACATCACTGGACAGTCATTTGTGTGGAACAGTGAAATTAAATTATGGTTTTTTTTTTCCTACTCAAAAGTAATTAATACAAAACAATCTGACAATGAGACGAGCTATTTTGGGATAATCATTGTGTACTTTATTGGACATATTCTCTAGTTCATTTCTTGTTTATTTAAAACAGAGAGCATCTGATAGTCAGCAGTAAAATCAATACTCACTATAAACACCACACTAATGATAAATTGAGACAAATTAGCCAGTTTATTACAGATACCAGACTCAGTAATCAGCATGTACCGAGAGGATGGCTGTAATGGCAGTGAACAAATCTCAATACACCTAGTAATATTGACTAAATAAATCGCATTTTATTTGTTTTTGCAAAGCCCAAAACATTTCCCATTGCACTATTGTAATCAAGAAATTATTATGCCAACATTTTGCAGTCTAACCAACAATTCATGAAGCAGGTAAGGCTGAATACACACGACAGTGCATAATATTTACACATAGAGTACAGTATTTACAGCAGCTTTTTCAGTCTGAGGTGTAGTCACTTCTTCACAGCTAACATGATTGCCATGAATTGTGATTGGCACATAGGAAGGCCCACCTAGGAATAGTGGCATGGGACTTCCTTTTGTCAAAGATTGTTATTTTTCTTTTGCTAACATTTTGAGATAACCAGGTCTCTGTACACTTTATATCATTGGTAGTGATGAGTGCTGTCATTTTGGTATTGGGCCTCTGGATCCACAGCAGTCAGTAACGGGACTACACTGGTATCATATTACACCAAAAATCTGAAATGGTAAAAAAAAGGAAAATCAAAATATATCATGAATACAATATATTATCATGGAATTATGGGAATTAGTAGTCTGAAATGTGGTTGGTGCCTGAGGGAAGGGAATCAGACAGGACTGAAGCTACATTGCCTGTTAATTTCCTTATGGGTCATTCAAGTTTAATTATTAAAAATATTATTCAATATCAGAGAGAGACAGAGAAGTTAAAATGAATTACACTTTATTCCAGGTTATTATTGTATATGACTCTGTGTCTGGAAGTGTGCCTTATTCTCTGTTCCCTACAACCAGTATGCACACTAACCTAACCTAGTGTATCATGGGATTTCATGGCCACACTGGATATCCACCACTGTGCTTAATTGGAGAATTATTCATCATCAGGTAATCTTATTATTAAAATAAATAAACAGAATACAGTTCTTACTCTTTTTTTTTTTTTTTTATCTTTGCATTGCCACAAGTGGAAAACATCAAACATTTCTTAGGCTACGTCTGTGAATCAGGATGAAGTTCCACATGCTCCAGTTTCATCAGAAGAAAACTAAACAGGGGAGAACAATGTGCTCCTGGAAGTTTGAATGCTTTTCACTTTGTTTTCTGGGTTAACAGCTTAGCATTAGTGCACATGTCGGGTACAAATAACAGTTTCTGTTAACAAGATATACTGCATGTTTCTTCCTCAGTGGACAGGATAAAGTGTTAGTTTGGGTAGCTACTGCTCATGTGCGCAGATGAGTGTGTTTAGCTAAACCTTCATAATGTTTTATTAAATCTTAATTGCATTTTAGCCATTTGAGGCACGCATTAGAATTAAAAAAATGCCACAGAAATACACGCGTAACTAGAAATTAATAGATTTTTTTGATGTGTCCTACCTTAACGCAATAAGGCAGTGTAACCGGAGCGTACGAGACAGGGGGTGTGTGTGTGTGTGTGTGTGTGTGTGTGTGTGTGTGTCCCTTGACGCGCTCCACTGAAGCGTCAGGCTGTGCAGGTGCACATTCCCACACAGGTCGCACGTGCGTCTCCGGTGACCCTCACCTACTTCTAGGGGCCCGTTAACCGAAACCACCTTCATTTTATTCCTCACCTTCATTCCTCCCTCGCCATCACAGAGCACGCACACGCACGCACACACAGCAAAATGTGAGGAACGTGTGTGATGCGGGCGCAGCGACCAGCAGCCATGCTCTCCGCCTGCGTATTTATTGGAGGGAGGTGCCACCGGAAACGCACTAACGGCTAATAAATAAGCACGACCCTCCCGAAAGCCGATCACGATCAAAAAGCAAAGAGAGAGAAACAAAAACCAAAAAAAGGACCCACTGTGTGTTTGTAAGGCTGCTGAAGCTCCATAATGCGCGCGCACATTTTGCGTCTTCTCCTCCTCGCGTCGGTTTGGAGCGTGTGCACCAGTGCAGGTCAGTCGATTCATTATCCTGGATAAATTCAATGTTGTAGCATTTTAGAGCAGATTACACTTTGATTTTAGTTCAAGTTGCACTTTAAACCATTAAAAACTCATGTCAGTCAGTTGAACTGATGACAGGTAGCCTTTATCTACAAATACCTGTCTTCTAGGTAGCCTAATTGATGCCTCTTATTGATGTCTATATGATGTAGTTAAATTGGAAAGCCTTATTGGTTCCGTTCACAGGCTACAAATGCGCATGTGTGAAAACACTAACATTTCCACGCGCTCACTGTTACCCGTGGTTTTAGAATATGTTCACACTTAACAGTGCTATGACACACCTGCCACTGTCCATCAGGAAACATCCCGCTCCTTCTTCCGTCATATTCTCTCATCAGTCATCGAGCACAAACTCTTCAGCCGATCGCACGGACACAACCGATTTATGCTCTGAGAGAAAATCTTCCTCCTGAGTTAAAAGGTGTAGCAGAAAAAGCAGGGCACGTCGCCGCAATGCGCAGCTCCTGTGACCACAGGAGGAACATCGCGGAGCGGCTCCTCTGCACCTGCGCACACTTTTTTCTTTTCACCTGAAACTCTATGGAAAGACAAAAGGTCCATAAACGCTTCCAAATTATTCCAGGGATTTCAAAAATGCACTGTAGGTGCACAGGTCGAATACCTAACAGCGCTTCCTGAGTCCTGAGGTGAACTGGAAAACACAAAAATATCCAAAAGAAAAAGGACTCCAGGACCAGGCTAGGGAACCTGTGGTGTAAATAATATCAAAACTACATGCCTATTAAGGTTATCAGTCATGCAGTCCAGTTATTACCTTTGATAAACTTTAAAACTGTTAAAACAGCTTTAGCCTCTATGTTAGTTCCTGAGTCACATCACAAATGTTAATATAACCTATATTTATTCACATCACCTTTTTTTAAATTAAAAGTGCAATTAAATTCAAGTGGACTTTTTTTTAAGGCATTGAGGTTAGTATTGAAGCCATTCAATTCTGTGATCAGTCAGTTAAGGTCATAACTATGATAATAATTTAGTTAAATATATTACAGCTTCATTAGTGGCTGATTGTGATCTGTAGCCTACTATAGAAGAATCATAAAAATGTGACGTGTCTACACTTTCAGAAATAAAAGTACCAGTCTGTAATTTTCCTTGCCACTGAGGTAATACATCAGATGCACTTTCCCAGGTAAAAGATACACTATATGGTCAAAAGTTGTCAGACACCTGACCATCACACCTATATGTGCTTTTTGAATGTTCCATTCCAGATTTGGTCCTCCTTTGTTGTTATAATAACCTCTACACTTCTGGGAAGACTTTCCACTAGATCTCGGAGCATGGCTGTGGGGATTTGCCTATTCAGCCACAAGAGCATTAGTGAGATCAGGCACTGATGTTGGGCAAGGTCAGGGCTCTGTGCAGGCCACTTTAGTTCTTCCACTCAGCCTTGGCAAGCCGTGTCTTCATGGAGCTTGCTTTGTGCACGGGGGCATTGTCATGCTGGAGCAGGTTCAGGCTTGTTAGTTTCAGTGAAGGGAAATTGTCATGCTACAGCATCCAAAGACATCCTATACAAATAAGTTTGTGGCATTAATTTGGGGAAGACCCACATACTGTATGGGTGTGATGGTCAGTTGTCCACAAACTTTTGGCCTTGTAGTGTATATACTGATGGTACCACCATAGTGACAAAGAAAAGCACATTTGAGCAGTTTGGTACATTTATTTGTAGAAGGACAGTTATAATACCCTAATGAAGACTACTGGTCATATAAATTCATCTTGTCTTTAGATGCTCTAATTGCATGTTTAAGTATATATTACTTTGTTGTATAATGCCTTTATGATTACATTTTGGTCATGTCAGACATGCCTGATGCGCAATTTTGACCCCCTACTCGCGCCATGCAAATCAACCATTTGCGTCCTGCGCGTTTTATGAGCCATTTGGCTTTCTATAAAGTGAGCACTGAGCTTCACACAGAGGAAACAGCGGGGCTTGCTTGGCCCTGACCTGTGCGATCTGCACATCTGCGAAATGCTCATCCAATTTTCATAGCGTGGTGAGCACGGGTTTCCGAAGTGTAACGAAAAACGGCACGAATGCGACACTGTGGCTGTGCGTGAGATGAATCAGGGATGATCTGCGTCCTTAGCAAGCCAGCGAAGTGCTGAGCGCGTTTCTGTGTCATTCTGTGGTGGCATGTTACAAAAGCAGGTGAGGTAATACACGTTCGTTGTGTGATGTTTGAGGGGTCTGATCAGGTGATGTGGTGCATGAACCGACCGACGTACCGACTGTATTCCTTCCTTTCTTTATAGATCATTCATTTACAACAAACCACAGGTGTAAAATGATCAAACCTGAGTCATCCAAGGTCCTTCTAATGTCCTTTTATGATTTACTTCAGATTAAACACAGTCACCATGCACATACACAGACCCATACTCATGTTCCACAGTAGGATCAAAACTAGCAGCTGTATAGTGCAATTGTGCATGTACCTCTCTGTCATGATGAACAAATGGACTTTCAGTACTGTACTGAGAAAGCAACTTGTGCAAGAACCCGAGGAGGAACATAATATTCCAGCAATACATAATACATTTTTGCAATAGAGTGGAGTAGTTCAAGTTTATCTTAGTTATAATTATATGAAAGTGTCTAATGGAAAAACACAAAGAGGGTGATAAGAACATTTGTGCAATACAGTACAGCAGTTATGCAAGCTTTGAATGATGAGGATAATTGTAACCCAGTAATTGGCATCAGTGATTGATGATATAAAACTGTAACTGTAGTAACATATTAAACAAAAGAGATGGACAATAATGTACAGCAAAAAGTGACTAATGTGAAAGCCAGGTTCTGCAAGCAAGGAGACATTATTGTCAGTGAAGTACTATATTTCACCATTTGGTTGCTTTTGTACCTTAAGGGCCACTGATGTACAGTACCTTTAAAGCTTTACTCTAAAATCTGATTAAAAGGTACATCATATAGGTTATACCTTCCTGGGTTAAAAAAAAAAAGTACAGATGATTTACCCTTCTGATAGTTTATAGTTGAAATTTTCCAGTTTCCTCGTCTTGGAAATGTGGATATAATGTACCTTTAAAATTATTTAATGTACATAAATGGACCTTAATCAGTTTTAAAAATAAAGCTAGAAAAAGGAAAGGTAGTTTCATACACTTTTTCCAAGAGAGCACTACTTGATATACAGCTCATATATGCTTATTATAGTAGCCAAATCTATTGTTTCTGTAGTACTAACATTTTTAAAGTCATACATAAACCAGGATTTAAATCCATGGTTCAGGTGTATTAATGAATTAGGATTAGGATGATAATACATTCGATGTTTATCAGGGGAAAGCTGAAGCTGTTTGTTTTGTGACCCAAAAGAGTGCTAGAAATTCCTAAAGAGCGCCGCACAGACAGCATGACCGGTCGACGTGCAGAACATCGCCTGTTTTCAGTTCTTTGAAATTTAGTTTATTTTCTCTGACAGCAGGGACCACCTGAGAGATCTGCTGTATTGTCGGCCTTTCTTTTGTTCTGCAATGCTCAAAAGATCAAAACGAGCACTGATGAGATGTGTGGCTTTACAGAGACTCAATACAGAGTGTCTGCTTATTAAATGTTCATTACAGACACAAGTAGAACATTAATGCACTGGAACTGAATTTGGAAAGAAGTATAATAGGCTAAGAAATACGACCATTTTATTTTGCCTAATATGAGCCTATAATAATATTCTAATATAAAACATTAATATAACATTTCATTTAGAATGTAATTTTGTAGACTAAAATAAAATAAAATAAAATAAAATAAATTCCACAGAATACTCAGGACAGATTTATTTAATTAACATTATATACATTTGTAAAATAATATTTTATGTATTTATTAGAGCCAAAGAACTTTATATTCCTGAACCTTCCAAAGATACAACACATTAAGTCCAGTCTGACATTATTTATAGGCCGACATGTTTTTGAGTTGTCGAGATTTGGATTAAACACATTCATAAACTATAATAAGTCAGTAACAAAGTGATAATGGTGGGTTGTGATTTCCACTAACTAAATTATAAAACCAGACACCCCGCCCCCACCACCACCACCACCACCACCACCTCTGTTTCACAGACCCCTGTGAGTCCCCAGACCCCACTTGGAGAACCACTGATTTTAATAATGGGTCAAAATAATAGTTTATTATAATAATAATTAGGTCACCTGTGATGAATCCCATCCATGGCGTATTCCTGCCTCACACCCAGTGTTCCTGGGATTTAGACTCCAGATCCACTGTGACCATGACCACGATAAAGTGCTTACTGAAATTGAATGAATGAATCATTTTGTCTCATCTCAGAACAGTTTGACTTTCAGAAGTTTCTAGTTCTCAGACTGAATAATGTAACCTACAGTATAAAATGGCTGAATATACTATAGTTTATCATTTCCATTACAGTTATTTTTCAGCCCAATTACAGGTTAGAATTACAGGTCATCCTCCCATGATGAAGATGCATAATATAACATGATGTGTCGGACAATTTAAATTACAAGGCTGAGCTAGTTTGATCATTTCAAAACAAACAAACAAAAAAAAGAACAGTTTTGACTACATACTTATGTTTGACAAAAATGGATGTGAAATGAGGAAATCCACCATTCTGGGCATTTTCAACATCAGTTAAGAATGACAGTTTGAATAATTAAAAATGTGCTTTATGTGTGCTTTGCTTACAGAGATGAAAAAAACATATTTTAGTGTAAATCTACATGTAACTTTTAAAGTCACATAATAAGTTTTTCAAGAATGAGGCAAAATACAGTCCAAGCATCTAGCTGTTAATGAAGCTGACTGTTGCAACACATGCTGAGATGTGCACAAGACTGTTTTCACAAATCGATCAGAAATGAGTGTACACAACAGAAAATCGGTCACCCTGTTTTCCAGAGATCATGAGTTGGCATCCTGCTGATGCTATAGCCATCCGTGGCCAGGAGTCCAAGAAAGCAAAACTGGCCGTGTTCACTTGGTAGGAGGGGTGGCCAATCGTGGGTGTCTATGAACTCTTGCATGTGGAAGGGGGCGGATAGTGCTTTCCTTCGAGTGTGTTACGCTGTCTGTTGATGATGTAGCATTTTGAAAAGTGACTCGCTTCATGTGTTTCAGAGGAAGCACGTGTTAGCCTTCATCCCCCCTGATTGTGAGCTGTCATATAATGGGGAGACCTAACTGGTGGGTGAGAAGTGACTAAGACTAAAGTAGGCGATCAAGTCCCGTTAAAATCTGACAGCTAGACAGAAAAACAGAATAACTACTTAACAGTTTGGTGAGTGTCTCAAAAATGTTTGAAAGCATTCTGCCTCACTTTTTGGTTGCTGTTTACCTTAGTTGTACTGAGTTCAGTATTGTAATGAAGAGTAGAAGCTATAGGATTAACTCATTAGTCAGACAAGTAAGCAAAGAAAGCTAGCTAGCTTAACAAACTTGCAGGGATCAGTAACACTGCTGGTGTGCAGTGTATAGAAAATGCTCAGGTCTGCTTGAGCTGGTCTCATGTCCTCCATTTCAATTCAGTTCTAAAGCTAATTGCCATATAGCCAGAGCAGGGCAGATGAAGCAATGTGAATAGATTAGCTGACCATTTCTTTATTTCAGAAGTCTGAAATAAAGAAATGAAGCTTGCTAGATGCTTTGTATAGCAACCAGGTTTGTCTAATGTATCTTCAAAATTATATGCTTACTATAGGTTTTGACACACAAGAAAACATTACAAGATCTTTAATGACATTTTTTAAAATTGGATATCTATAAGGCAGAAAATTAACCATTATTCTGAAGCAATAAAAATGAAATAAGAAACACTGGCAATTTGACATGTGATACTTGAGACTAGGATGTGTACTGGAGCCTGTGTATTTGTGACATTTTTAGAGCTGAGAAGAGAAATGATGAATGTGTGAGAACTTTGTGTTATTCATGTGCTACTAAAACATTACAGTATAGCAATCCATGAGATCAAATCTTTGAACTTTATAGATATAACTGATGGCTGCATATAAAAAGAATTTTCACAAGAGATTAAATTTGTTAAATTTCTAGTGTTGAAGAAAGCATCTAGCTGGTTTGCTTGGCAAAATCTTTTACATTGTTGTAGGATTTTTAATGCTCTAATGCTATGGTTTTATTTAGTTTAATCATAAAAGACTGATGTAAAATAAATTATTTTATTACCCATTATAATAGTGTCTATTGTGTGCATTATCTACAGTAATAAATTAGTATCATGAGAATGATGTAAGAAAAGCAAGGTCCGATAGATAACTCATATCAGATAGATAACATACATTTATATACAAATGGTACGGAGTTTCAAATTGCTCTCATCACACAAAAGTTGACAGTGAGCCACTTCAATTCTACATGCTATCTCAAGTCATATGTCTCTCTTATCAGGAAATTGGTGCTATCAGTCCCAGGTGACCTGTGATTCACGCTGTAAGGGTAAGATCATCATCTCTGAGCTGCATAACTGAGCAATTTTGCTTGCAGAGTTTAGAGAGAAATAATAGATGAGTTTATATAATTCATTATTATGGGGGCAACACACATAAAGGTTATTATGTTTCCATCATGTTCTCTACAGGACCAGATTCTTGGCATGAGGTGCATAAAGACTGCATGAAAGACAGACAGTCACCCATTAACATAGTGACCAGGAAAACCAAGCTGGACCACAATCTCACACCACTCATATTCAATGGCTACCAAGAGGCTTTCAATGGCATCCTGAAAAACAATGGACACTCTGGTAAGGGGTTAAACAAGCACATAAACCTGGCTAAAATCTTTTGATTTGGATGAATGGAATTGCTTATCTACCTTTTAATGTGTATGGAATAATTTGTCCCACATCATGTTTATTGCACCACAGATGAGACCTTGTGATATAATGCACTGCCCAACCCTGATAGTTTTACTGGAAGCTATTGAGATGTTCACCTACCATCTAACATCACAACCATATTACTGAACTGCAGTAATATTAGAATACTAATGTTGCAATAAAAGGAAATAAACCTGCACACAAGTGTAATAGAGCTGATATTCTGTAACCATATTATATATTCATAAAAATGTTTGGAAAGCACAAAATACGCAGTTTATTAACTAAGTTGTACAAGTTTTCCGAATTTTAGCAGGCCTTCTTGGCTGTCGTTGATCACTGTACCTCACACTGTTCACATCAACAAACTTGTAGGGTGATGTTTGATTTGTTCAAATTATCACAGATTGTATGGTGGGACCATGTTGGTATATGAGACTCCCAGTTTGCCCTCCTGCACTCATTTAGCACATAATTAGCACATAATAATAGGAAGGCTTTTTGCAAATGTAAAACGGCCTTATCAGGTTTATTTAAAAGATTTCTGATGACTAAACAGAGTGGAGGTAAAAATTTAAAAAAAAGGAAATGGAAGTGAAATAATTGTTGGATAAGTGGAATAAATGTCACAATTTATTTATCCTCATGGTGTAAGCTGTTAAAAGGCTCTATGGCAGTGAATCAGAAAGTGTCCTTGTCCATCTGTTCAAAAGATGACGCACTGGCAGCTCTCCAGAAAAAAGGTCAAACAGCATGCAGAGTGACACCAAGTTGAGGCTTGCTGCTGTGTTATGTGTTATGATCTTCTTCCTGACTACTCTCTTACCCCCCTCTACTTCTCCACACATAAAAATACCTCTGTGCTTATATCTGGTGACCTTCAGACCAGCAAGCCTAGCATGGTCCCTATTTTTTCTCCTGCTTATCGCATTAGCTCAAAGAAGAAGAGGAAGAAGAAGAAGAACCCTTTATTTGTCACATGTACACTAGAGCACAGCGAAATTCCTCCTCTGCATTTAACCCATTTGAAGGAATGAACACACACACACACACATACACACACACACACACATACACAAGTGAGCAATGAGCACACACACATTCCCAGAGCAGTGGGCAGTTATGCTACAGCGCCTGGGGAGCAGTTGGGGGTTAGGTGCCTTGCTCAAGGGCACTTCAGCCATGGATACAGAGGGAAGGGAAAGAGATGTTCATTCACTCCCCCCACGTTTTTCGAGACCAGTTGTATTTCATTTGACGTCTGACAAGATGACTCAAGATCGTGTTTTCTGGCCTTGGTTGTGATCAATTTTATAAACACACATCATCGCTCAGACACAGAGATGCCTTTGTGAGGTTATTAGAAATGCTCCTTATAGATGAAAGTCCTAAGAGAAATCTCAGTAAATAAAGCACACAATGGTTAATATCCATTAAATCATTCAACTAAAGTTTTCCATCCTAAAACGTGTTATTTAGTAACTACTATGGATTATTCAATAACTGCAGTAAAACTAATAGGTCCAAAGTTACAAAGTTGATTAATGTAAGTCTTAACCTGCAGACTGATCCTTTGAATTTAAAGGATTACCCCAGTCACAATGAGTGCTGATTAATAACTGCAAAAATAATCTATATAGTCATTCATCAAATAACATTCAAAGGAATAATCAGGATCCCCGTTTCAGGTGTGTTTGATTAAGGTTGTGTCTACATTCCACAGGAGGGTAGAGTTCCAGGAGCGAGTAGGACACCCCAGTCTTAAAAAAATGAATGTTATGCACTCTGTTTGAGTACAATGAACACCAGCCAACACTTAAAACAACAAGTTTAAGTAGCTATTTCATGCATTTAGTCAATACAGCTCTGAATAGTTCTGAAGTAATAAATTAATCAAATATACTATAACTGCAAGTAGGAGTCCAAGCACTGTACAATGTAAAGATTTCTTCATGAAAGTGTATATGAAATCAAGTTTCACAGTCAAATGCTTTAGTATATCATTGATAATGTATTAGAATGAGTGCATTAATATAAATATATGATTTGCCTTATGATCAGCCAGCACTAATGTCTGAACTGCTGCTGTAGAAAACAGCAATCTCACCAATCAGAATTAAGCTATGGTATTAGTTATAACATGGATAAAAGACATTTAGAATGTAGTTTGTACATAAAAGAAAAAATCCGGTAAATGTAAGACACAGAATATAGTTAGATTAAAAAAACATCCACTCATCCATCAATCTTCTGCCACTTATCCTGGACCCATTCACAAGGGCAGCAGTTACAGCAGAGGCCTCCTTCTCCCCAGCCACCTCCTCCTGGTCTTCCGGGGGACACCAAGGTGTTCTCAAACCAGCTGAGCAATATAATCTCTCCAGCATGTCCTGGGTCTGCCCCGAGGTCTCCTCCCTGTTGGGAATGCCTGGAACACCTCAACTAGGAGGTCTCTAGGATGGCAAAGAGCTGGTCCAGTGTTCCATGACCAGGACAAAAATCGCATTGTTCCTCCTGAATCCAAGGTTCGACTAACGGACGGACTCTCCTCTCCAGAACCCTGGCGTAGACCTTCCCAAGGAGGCTGAGGAGTGTGATAACCCTAAAGTTGGAACACACCCTCTGGTCCCCCTTCTTAAAAAGGGGGACCACCACCCCAGTCTACCAATCCAGTGGCACTGTCCCTGACACCCATGCAATGTTGAAGAGGCATGTCCAACCAAGACAGCCACACAACATCCAGAGCCTTAAGGAACTCAGGGCAGATCTCATCCACCTCCGGGGCCCTGCCACTGAAGAGTTTTTGTAACCACCTCAGTGACCTCAGCCCTAGTGATAGGAGAATCTCCTTCTGAGTCCTCATACTCTGCTTCCTCTGTGGAAGGCATGCCAGTGGGATTCAGGAGATTCCTCACAGTATTCCTTCCACCGACTGACTGTGTCCTCAGTTGAGGTCAGCAGCTCTCCAACCGCACTGTATACAGTAGGGGCAAAGCACTGCTTCCCCTTCCTGAGTCGTCTGTTTTCCAGAATCTCTTTGAGGTTGACTGAAAGTCATGGCCTCACCAAACTTCTCCCACACCTGAGTTTTTGCAAACGCCACACTCTGCTTGGCCAGTCAGTATCTGTCAGCTGCCTCCAGAGTCCTACAAGCTAACCAAGCTCGATAGGACTCCTTCTTCAGCTAGACAGCTCCCTTTAACACAGTATCCACCACCAACAACCATATTGCCGCAGCTCCATACAGCCGCCTCAGCAATAGTGGTGTGGAACGTGGCCTATTTGGACTCATTGTCCCTGACCTCTCTCGGAATGCAGTAGAAGTTCTGCCGGAAGTGTGAGTTGAAGATCTTCCGGACAGAAGCCTCTGCCCAACACTCCCAGCCCACCCACACTATACATTTGGGTGTACCGGGCCTGTCTGGCATACTCCCCCACCATCCTCCTCCACCATCTGATCCAACTCACCACCAGGTGATGATCAGTTGACAGCTCAGCTCCTCTCTTCACATGACTGTCCAAAACTTACGGTCACAGATCTGATGACCACGACTACAAAATTGACCATTGACCTATGGCCTAGGGTGTCCTGGTGCCAAATGCATTTATGAACACCCCTATGCTCGAACATGGTGTTCATTATGGACAAACTGTGATTAGCACAGAAGTCCAATAACAAAATACCACTCGGGTTCAGATCGGGCAGGCCGTTCCCCTGAATCACTCCCCTCCGGGTTTCTCTTTTGTTGCCCACATGAGGGGCAGTTCCCCAGTAGAACAATAGGGCACATTTCTGACGACCTCACCTGGTCCATCAGCACCAACTCCGCTGTGAAGAAGGCACAACAATGTCTTCACTTCCTGCGGAGACTGAAGAGAGTCAGCCTTCCGCCACCCATCCTCACTGCCTTCTACAGAGGAACTGTGGAGCTTTTCATATCCAGCTGCATCACTGTGTGCTTCAGGAACTGTAAAACACTGGAACGCAAGACCCTACAACGCATAGTGAGGACAGCTGAGAGGATTATAGGGGTCTCCCTCCCCTCCATCAGGAACATCTTCCAGGCACACTGTGTACGCAGAGCCTCTGCCATTGTGAAGGATCCCTCTCACTCCTCTCACAGTCTGTTTGACCCTCTGCCATCAGGCAGGAGGTTCTGCAGCATCAGGACCCGCACTGCAAGGTTCTGCAACAGCTTCTTCCCCCAAGATGTCAGAGCCCTGAACACCCAGGTGCCACTCAACACCTCACTCCGATAACAACCTGCCTCCCCCATCCCACACCACACACATAATAGACAATGGACATCC
>JAOTRR010000032.1:7048891-7059351 GCA_028570945.1 Gogo arcuatus
AAAATTTATCAGTATATTTATATATAATTTATCAGTATATTAATATATTACATATATTTATGAGTTGTTATAGTTATTAACATAGTTGGTTACTTGAAATGAATAGGTTTAATCTGAACTTCAAGAGTTCATGAATAAAAAGCTCTATGACTTTTATAAATAGGCAAAATATTAGTGTACACTCTTAGGGGGTTGGTGGAATTTATTTTATAAGTAAAGGGGTCCCTGGCTACAAAAAGTGCCCTGCATTAAGTGACCATTTGTGTTGCTTATCATAACATGCCTCTGTCCCAACGTTTTTGGGAAATTGCTGTAGTTTAGAAAGTGAAATGTTGTCCCATTCCTGAATGAAATAGGATTTCAGCTGCTCAACAGTTTGGGGTCTCCTTTGTCATATTTTTTGTTTCATAATGCGGCAAATGTTTTCAATGGGAGATAGGCCTGGACTGCAGGCAGGCCAGTTTAGCACCTGGACTCTTTTACTACTAAGCCATGCAGTTGTAATACATGCAGAATGCAGTTTGGCATTGTCATGCTGAAATAAGCAAGGCCTTCCCTGAAAAAGATGTCCTCTGGATGGCAGCATGTTGCTCCAAAATGTGCAGATGTGCAAGCTACACATGCCATGTTCCCTAACACAAGATTAAGACTAAATATCTTGTAGAAATTAAACTGTCTTCTACATTTTGTCCTAAGGGTATGTAAACTTTTGCACTATACTGTATTTACAAGTGTGTGGCCAATACATTCATATCAGAGGACTGTAAGAGAAATCTGGATCTTAAAGCACAAATGATTATGAAGAAAATTAAAATTTGGTCTTAATTCCACACAAATTTAACACAGAGTGCTGTTCCTTGCCCTTTTAGCCTAAGCAGTCAACTGAAATAAGACTGCTAACTAACTTTATCTTTTGTCATTTAGCAGACGCCAGATAGACTTACAAAACATGAAAAGTGTTGAAGATGCAATAATATAAAGGCACCTAGCACATCTGCAAGGATACAAATGTTAGTCAATTGCTAGTTTGTAATAGTAGTCTAGGTGGTTACAAAATACAAAAATATAAATAAATGAAAACACAAGAAGTAATTCAAAATGTAATTGATGCAGAGTGGAGAAAATGTTAAAGCAGTATCCTGGATACAAGAGGAAGGTCTTTCGATCTTTTGCAAAAGGAGTAGAGGTGCAGAGTTGTTCTGAGTGTGGGTGGAAGCTTATTACACCACTGCAGAGTCAAGACACTAAAGCTGAATCTTGCACTATGAGTACTATAACATTATAATGATTATTATTAGCCTACATACTTTCCTGCTAGTTTTTTTTTTTAAGTCTGAAAAGGTTTGAACTTAAACTCTCCTCATACAACTGGATATTGGTGTTCAACAGTAATAATGCGCGATGACAGCAGAATGTGAGGACACCATTAATCTTTTCCCTTCCTAATAAATTAACTATTGTGACATCCATCAATCCATCCATCCATCCATTATCTACAACGCTTATCCGTCAGAGTCGCGGGGGAAGCTGGATCCCAGCTGACGTTGGGTATTGTGACATACAGATTTAAAAAATAGCCTGTTTGTATATTTACCACTAAAGCTTTTTTAATTTTTCATTTCATTTTCAGTAACTGCATCATGATGTTCAAGGATCACATTGGATCAGGAGTCTAACCCAGGAACACTGGACATGAAATGAGAATACCTACACTCTGGCCAGTCCATCGCAGGCCAAACTATGCACAAATCTTTTTCACACCAAGGGGCAATTTACTGTAATGCGATTTATTGTGAGGAGGAAACCCATGCAAACTCCACAGAAACAGTAACCTGAGTTCAGGATCAAACTGGGGACCCTGGAGCTATGCAGCAGCAATACTACCTGCTGTGCCACCATGCTGACTCAAAAGCAATTTAGTCTTTCAAAGTTTATTTCCACCTCCAACATGTGTCATCAGAGGGAGACGCTACAGCATTCTCCATTTCAAACTGTGAAATCTTGCTCTTGAAAATACTGTAAGAGGCAAGTAGGCCTGTTTACAACAGTATCGATGGATAGATTTTTCTCGGGTGTCACATTTTCTTCTCAAGTAAGAGGCTTATGCTGTAGTCCAATCCTAGGAGACCTAAAGTCACTTAAATCCAATCTGAACATCAAAACAGTTTGAAAGTATTTATGTTGTTTTGAGAGTATTTCCATATGTTCATTCCCTCAAGCAGAACTCAGATTACTCAGATTACTATTCATTAACTCACTGGTTACTAATTACTGACTACTTAAGATTAAAGACCAGTCCTTGAAAAGACCTCACAACCATTAGATCTCATCAGCCAGCTAAAAGCATCAGCATTTGCCAAGTGAGGAATAAACCATGATAGGATGGTGTTACCACCCTGAAGTTGATTATTTTCCAATAACAACACGTTCCAACTTGTTTTATTCTTCTTATACACAAGTAATTACATTTTGTGATTAATTAAAGAATGGCACATATTTTTTTTAAATTAATTTGGTTGTGTTTAATATGGGCCTTGTGTTATAACAGCTATAAACATTTGTTCCCTCACCAGCCAGTTTTCACAGAAGAAAACTTCACCACTTCAATGATTACACATGTGCAGTGTCTGCCATGCAAGTTCCGGTGTAGGTTGTTAATATAGAAATGTATTAGAACGGGCACATTATATAGACGTTGTACCCAGAGCTACTATCTAAGCTGCTGTTATAGAAAATGTATCAATACATTCTGGCTAATTAGGAGCAATGCAGTGATATAAAGATATACTTTAGGGCCAATAGTTTGCTGACACCTGACCATCAGACACATATGTACTTGTTGAACATCCCATTCTGGGATTTTAGTCCCTCTTTTGTTATTATAACACCCTCCACTCTTCTGGGAAGGCTTTCCACTAGATTTTGGAGCATGGATGTAGGGATTTGTGCTCATACAGCATTAGTGATGTCAGGCACTGATGTCATGTAAGGAGGCCTGGGTTGCAGTCGGCGTTCCAGTTCATCCCAAAGGTGTTCAGTAGGGTTGAGGTCAGGGCTCTATGCAGGTTACTCGAGTTCTTCCACTCCAACCTTGGCAAGCCATGTCTTCATAGAGCTTGCTTTGTGCACAGGGGTATTGTCATGCTGGAATAGATTTGGGAATCTTAGTTTCAGTAAGAGGAAATTGTAATGCTATATCATACAAAGACATCCTATATAATTATGTGCTTGAAACTTTATGGCAACATTTTGAAGAAGATCCACATATGGGTGTGATGTTTCCAGTGTCCTCAAACTTTAAGCCATATGGTGTGTATATTCTGGTGTTATATAATATTCAAAGTGTTGTAATGGCCCTCGGCCATGATCATCTGCTCAGGAAGGCAGCAATTTCTCAAGTGTTGACGTACTGGTGGATACTCAAGCTTCCTGCCCTTGGTGAACCACAGGCATGGATTTTGTGTTCCTTATCTTCCTCTTACCATTCTTAGTCTGATAAGAACCTAATCTTACAATCTTATTTTCTTCTTCAGTGTAGGATTGCATTGTGATGAATTAAGGAGGAAGCAGCACTATTTATCCAGTCTTTACTAATCATATTATTAAAGACAATACAGATATGAAAATAACCATGTGATGCCAGTATATTTTGCCAACATATTTGCATACACACGTGTGCTTACTTATGTACTCATGGACACACACTAATATTAATCTACAAATACAAATACACACAACAAAACACACCACACCCACAAATATACACATCCTTCAGGCCTCCTGGTGTGGGTTGAACCACTTGAATACTTTGGGTTTGGGGTTTTTATGGTTGTTTGTTTGTTTGTTTGTTTTTACACTAATTAACTTTTTTTGGGAAAGTTGCTCCAGAACCATTTTCATGATAACATGGGAAGAGTCATTAGAGTTTGTTCCCCCTTAACAGGTATATTTATATCTCAAGAGGAATTGGCTCCTGCCAAATATCTTATGATTCATAAGAATATGGAAATGGAAGTTTAAAGGTACTCAGGCAAGTGCTGAGGAAGGATGTGCTTGGATGTACTTGGATGACCAAGTAAAGGACATTGTGTTGAGAAATATTCCAGGGAACTTTGCACGCTTTAGATTAGGTTTAATTTTATATTTCCCATAAACTCTTCGCTGCATGGGTAATTTAATCAAAAAAATATATATATTAAATATGCTTTTTAATCACAGGGCAAACATAAGCTCTTCTGGTCAGATGAAATATACAGTATATGTTGTGATGCTTTAACATTACACTGTAACTCAAAATGGCCCACTGAAGTGTACAGCCAACAGGAGCATACAATATCCTATAGGAGGACAAAAGAGCAAAAGAAAGAGCTTATAGTGGGTGGAGAGAAAAGAGAGTCCTCTACAGATGGTTTAAATTATTCAGGTTGTGGAGTTAAGTGTGTATCAGCCACACTCAACAGAATGTTATTGTTCTGTTTTCTTAAAGTACAAATAGGGTCAACTGTGTGCTAAATAAGGTCAAGAGTACAATTCCTGCATATAATCTAACTAGTAACACAAGGTGCGTGGGCAGGGCCGACAGGGTCACCAGGGTCATGGCTGTTACAGCACATTAGGCTAGTTTTCAAACAAGGGTGTGGGTGGAAAAAATAAGTCTGTGCATGGGTTTTTTTTTTTATTGGGGGTGGGTTTGGGGTTTGTTCCACACATCCACACCAAGATCTTATTTCAAAGCAAAAAATCAGAATTAAATCTAATCAATTTGAGCAAATATAGGCTAATACAAACAAAGGGAAAGTGCAAGTGCTAATAATGTATCTAAGATGTACGGAACCATGTCTGTTGTAGTGGTAATTATACAGATATTACAGTGATTCAGGTTGGAACACTTTTTTTCACTTTGAGGTAATTATTCTAGTCTGGAGTTAGAATCAAAGACTTGTTTGTTTGTTTTCAAATGGTTTTTTTCAGCCAATGAATGAATGAACGTAAACTATATAGTCACTTTTTCTGAGACTTGGAAACACTGCTCTTTTCCATATGATAGCAATGGAAACTAAGTGGAAGGTCTAAATATTTTTTGTCATTTCCAGGCACTACAGTGTAACATAAGCCATTATAATTGCATTGTACAATACTATACACAGTATAAAATAAATATATAGTGAGTATACATTGTATTTTTATATAATTTTGCAGTGCAGTATAAAAATTCATGGATCATATTTGTACAACCAAATACCATGGTTACTCAATTCAGTTTTATTTGTATAGTATTTTTTTCACAATGGACATTGTCAAAAAGCAGTTTTACAGAAATCCAGGTGTAATTTTAGATCGCTAATGAGTAAGTCAAACATGACAGTGGCAAGGTAAAACTCCCTGAGATTATTTTAAGAGGAACCAGACTCAAAAGGGAATACGTCCTCTTCTAGGTGACACTAGATAGTGGAATCATAAATAAATAAAGTCTTCTACACCTGTCTACTGTAAAGTCAAACAATACCAAGTGGTTTATAAAGGATGAGGCAAAAGATAAGGCAAAATCAACAAAAATATATTTTGAAAAGATGTTTTGCCAGCCTCATGCCTTGGAGAAGGCAGCATGTGATAAAGGGTATAACTGATATGTTGAGAATTATGTATGGGTGTGTGAGTCTAGGAGAGGCAATATTACAACTAAGGGGATCCAAAAGCTGTTCAGAGTACATATTGGAAGCTGTTATAAAGGCTAAGGCTGCGACAACAAGTTATATGTTAAAGTTTTCAACCCCCTTGAACACATTTTGTAGTGTTACAACCTGGAACTGAAATGGACTTAATTGAGATCATATCATATTATTGAGATTATATCTTCACAAAATCACCCACAATATTGAAATATTGACAAAAGCATCAATATAGTTTGCAAAATTATTTATAAATGAAAAAAAGTCAAATTTGTGCTTGCATCAGTATTCACCCCCATTGCTGTTAAGTCCCTAAATTAATTCTGGTGCAACCAGTTTCCCATCAGAAATCACATAATTAGTAGAACCCATGTGCAAATAATATGTCACCTAATTTCAATAAATATTATTTTTGTTTTGTACATTTAGTACATACCTAAACAAACAGCATCATCAAGACCAAGGAGCTATTAAAACAATTCCGGGACAAAGTGCTGGAAAACTATAAAAGAGGGTTTGGATATAAATATATCCCAAATCTTTAATGTCCCACTGAGCACCATTAAATACATTACTACAAAATGGAAAATATACGGCACACCAGAGAATCTGCCTAGAGGTGGTCGTCCACTAAATGTCAGTGATTAGTCAGAGAAACCAGGGATTATTCAGAGAAGCCACCAAGAGGCCCAATTAAGTCTATTTCAATTCCAGGTTGTAATACTGCAAAATGTGGAAAAGTTGAAGGGGTGAATACTACAAAGAACTGAATATCACAATTAGAAACAGAAGAACTTATATTCTTGTGGGATTTCTCACTATGCATATCTTAACATATATAATTTGGTATAACGTAACTGTTACTTTTGATAAGAGAATATCTGTGAATCCTTACACACGAAACACTCATATCGTCTTGCTTTTATCCTAAACTTTTGCTCTTGTATTTCTCGGATGTATGTATATATGCTCCAGTGTTATAAATATAAATATATAAATTTATAAATATACAGATTTAACTCAGGGAAGCTAGTTTCCACCCAGCATAACAGGGAACCTTGAACCCAGAGTATCTTTTTAATTCAGACTAAGCTCTGACCTCGCTCCGACAGCAAAAGTCGTCCACTGTTTCAAGTGTTCTTCTAGTAGCCCCTCTCCTCAGAGACACCATGCTATAGAGCTTATCCCCGATGACACAGAGAGCACACTGGAAGAGGGCGGAAATAACCTGACATTTTACACCAACAGGAAATGAGCAAGGGAAGGAAATAAGGTGTCATGGAATGAAAGTGAATCAGTGCACAGGATTGTAACCCAGCTAGTTTTAATCTGGATCAGGATTCGAGATGATTTTATCTAGCACATAAACATCCACTTTTTTGCATCCAGAGAGGAAATAATATATGGGGGCTTTGTTATATTTCCTCGTCCTCACCCATACATAAGTTGTTTGTTATTTTTTTTTAGGCTGAGCTGTGTACATTGTGTTTAACGTGCTGTGTTGATGGAGACGCTATATCCTCCTCCTCCCTAGTGATTAGATCTGAGATCTGATACAACTCCTTATATTTAGCACTTAAATGGAGCAGTTCTCCAAACACTAATCAGCTAGGGCTATTAATCAAAACATACACACCAAACAACATACACACATCTCTACTCAGCATCACACACCCACCTACAGACGCCCACACTTGTAAGGTTCAGTAAAGTTAAATTTAATGATCACTTGAACACTTTTAAGAGCATTCAAAACCTCATATACAGTAGCTGTGGAAAATATTTTGTTTAAAATGGGTTAAAATTACTTTTTGGCCATTAATCTACACATAATAATCAATCATGCCAAAGCAAAACCATGTTTTTTAGAACTTTTTGCAAATGTATTCAAATGAAAAAGTATAAATAAAATAATTATTTAGATCTGTGCATATGGCACTCCAAATTGAGCTCAGGGGCTCAGGAGCAACTCTCTTTAGACCTCCGCAATCAAACCGTGTCAAGACATAGATTTGTGAAAGGGTACAAAACCATTTCTAACGTTTTGAAGCAGCACAGTGGACTCCATCATTGTGAAATGGAAGAAGTTTGAAACCACCAGGACTCTTCATAGAGATGGCCATCTGTCCATACTCAGTAACCAGGCTAGAAGGGCCTTGGTCAGGGAGGTGACCAAGAACTTAGTGAGTACCTGCCAGACAACCATCTCAGAAATATTCCATCCATCAGGCCTTTAGAATGGCTAGTCAGAAGCCACCCCTGAGTAAAAAGCATATAGCAGGCCCTTAAAGGATTTTGAGAGCATGATTCTCTGGTCTGATGAGAAAAATGTAACTTTTTGGGCTGAACATTAAGTGCTTTGTCTGGCAAAAAAGCTACTGCTCATCAGCTGGTTAATACTATCCCTATGCTGAAGCATGGTGGTGGCAGCATCATCATGCTAGGGGTGTACTTCTCAGTGGCAGACACAGGAAGACTGGTCAGAATTGATAGAAAGGTAAATGCAGTCAAATACAGAGAGGTCCTTGATGAAAACCTGCTCTAGCATGCACACAACTTCAGACTGGGACCACAGGCACTCCCAATGCAATCTGAAAGCTCTTGGGAGGCTCTGCCAGGAAGTATGGAGAAACTGCTCAAATCCAGGTGTTCAAAGCTTGTATAGCTGGCTTCTACAAAGTACTGAATAAGGGTCTAATTACTTATCTGAATGAGAGATTTCAGTTTTTGATTTTTATTAAATTAGCAAAAAATAGTTTTCACTTTGTCATTATAAGTTATTGCATGTAGATTTATGGCCAAAAGTACATTTCATACATTTTAAATGAAATCTATAAGACAATAAAGTGTGCAGAAACCAAAGGGGTCTGAATACTTTCCGAAGCCTCTGTAAGTACATTTACACTGTCAAAAGGTAGCATGACGTGTCTTTTTGGACAAACTAAATCATCTATCCGAACTGCACCTTTAAGCACAGTAATCTAACCTGCTCATGAATTATTCAATGTCCAATTCTAAGCTCATCCAAAGGGACATGATCTCCTGTCTTTGTTACCTGAATTTTGGATTTGGCAGAGATGGATGTTGGCATGTTATCAATGTGGCACACAGACCTCACAATGACCATTGATGGAAACAGTGCCAAACTCATTTATTATCATACCAGCCAGTGTTACACAGCATATTCTTCATGATAGTCCTAGGCATTGATACAGATTCAGTGAAGCATATGAACTTTGGATTATAACGACTTGATCGGAAACCAGTAGGTCCTCTAAGAGCTAAGACAAGACAAGACAAACTTTTATTAATCCCTCATAGGGAAATTACAGTTTTACAACAGCATGATAGTAAGAATATAATGTGTGATAAGGTAAATAACTATCAGGATGAGACTAATAGTGTTAATATGATAATAATATAAAAAGAATGGTAGAAGCATGATATGCAGTGTGGTAAATAGATACATAAGAAAATGTGCAAAATACATAAATACTGGTGTGGTATACAGAGGATTGCCCATGTGCAAAAATACAAATAAGTGACAGGCAATTTTATATTTGTATTTGAGTTACAATTTTTTATTTTCTTCTCCTTTTTATTTTTTTTTCTAAAATTAATTCAACCTGAAATCTTTAAGATGCAGTTCTTTCTCACTTTGTATTCCTTATTTTCTTTCTTTTTTGCTTTTGTCTCTCACTCATTCTTCCTCTTTCTCTGTTATGTGCACTTTTCCTCTTTTCCTGTCTTTCTCTCACTTCTGTTTTTCTTAGTAAGAAAGAAAGAATTAAACTTTCTTTCTTTCTTTCTTTCTTTCTTTCTTTCTTTCTTTCTTTCTTTCTTTCAGGAAAGCAAATCTATAACTATTACTGAAAATTTCTTTTTATCCTTACACACATCTCCACACACATACTGTAGCACCAGCTCACTGACTGGCCTACTTCCTTCTTCTTTCTCTTTCTCAGCACTCACAAACTGGGTGACCTTGCATCCTATTTAGAAGGGCGATGTAGGAGAGGAAAAGGGCGAATGCCTTGCTCTATTTTCTTTTTCTTTATTTTACTTTTTGGTTCTTTGTTCTTGCGTATTGACACCTGCAACCTAAAGGACCCAAAACTTAAAGAGAGGCCATTAACTAGCATTCACTTTAATCACTAGCTAGGATTTTCATTAAGCTTGGGTGTAATGTGTGAAATAGAAAAAAAATGACATGCTTAATTGATATACGTGTACTTATAAACGCCTAGTGGAATTCGTTATACTTTGAATATATCAAGATCAGTAAGCAAGTCCATGGCTAATTGTCTTAAGAAAGAAATATTAATATCAATGTCAGATACTTAAATAAAAACTTTAATAAAACTTTAATAAGAATGTAAATTGATATTTATATTATGAAATACATCTTACTTAACTACATTACTGCACTACATATTTAGGAGAGTACTCTAATGCTAGCAGGTCATCTTTACACCCTGTGGCTTGTTTAAAACATAAGAAATAATAAGATTTCCAGATTATTACATTTCAACACCAGTAATAGCTCATCGGTTTTTTAGCCCATCGTACTCCATAATAAACATAAACCTCCATAATACAGTATGTCTACAATATGGACAGTAACTAAATGTTTTATGTCTTTAACACACCAACTAACCTTCACTCAGGCACATGCCACTGACAGACCTTGATACAAAGTTCAGTGTGAAGTTTGCCCAAAGTGCACTTTTACAATTACTTTTGTGATTAGATATCAGATGCTGCATCGTGATTGGATATCAGATATTAGAT
>JAOTRR010000032.1:7059692-7070551 GCA_028570945.1 Gogo arcuatus
CTTTTGTGATTAGATATCAGATGCTTTTGGCTTCTTGTACTTTTCCAAGCTCTGCTCAGGTGATTAAAAGCAGTCTGGGAATGAATGCAACCTTGGTGAAGGAGAGAGGCACTTTTTTCACAGCATGTTTTATTTAGGTTAGGGAACTTTTAAAAGGGGGCCAGTGTGTCTGGTGGACTGAGAGAAGTAGGCTGATGGAGCACTTTGTCAATAAAGCAAATAAAAAAAGTTGGTGCAAGACACATTAAAAATAAATACAATGAGTTAGACAGAACAACCAGTTCTGTATTTTAACTGAAGCTTTGACGCTTCAGTGCTTTAAACATACAATGAAAAGAACAAGGCAAATGTAATTATCACATTGTGTCAACCCTGTTATCTTTATTTCATAACACAAAAACTTCAAATGTGCAACAGCTGATCACACTGAACTGAACATTAGCCCCAATGTGATCACTGGGCTTCACTTCCTAGCAACTTTATCAGGGAAATCAGAGCACTTAGTGTGCTATTCAAACATTTATTGATAAACAGATCTAATGATTAAATTCATTAGTGTTTAAACTCTGCACATCCAAGTGGAAAACTGATGGGTGATATACAGTGTCAGATATGCAGGCGACAAACGGATGTAAATGCATGAGAGAGTTTTAATCAGCAAACTGGCAGACAAATCCAAATCATAATACAAAAATCAAAGTCAAGGTGTAGCAAGGCTCAGGCGAGGCACAGACAGAATATCAGAAGCAGAGCAGAAGACAGATTCCAAAAATACACAAATAAGCTCAAACCAGATAATCTATGCAAAAGGTATAAGGCTTGGTAAAGTCAGGCAATAATACTGAGCATTTACTTCACAATGAACTGAGTGAGTGAGAGTCCTTAAGTATAGCATGGTGATTGGCTGTAATGTGGAACAGGTATAGCGCTAATCAAAATTCCAGAGATGGAGGGCATTGTGGTGCTTGTTAGTAATTGTTGTCCACCGCGGCTTGGAGTCTTGAGCGGGTGCAGATGTGACAGAACCCCCCACCAAGGAGCTCACTCTAGGAGCGCTACTCTTCTTTGGATGGCCCCGGGTGCGAGGAGCTGGTTTGTAAGGGTGTCTTGAGTGGAATTCCTGACAGACCAGTGGGTCCAGTATGTCTTTGGCTGGGACCCAACTGCATTCCTCGGGGCCATAACCCTCTCAGTCCACCAGGTACTCAAGATTCCCCTGCCTGCAGCAAGAGTTAAGGATCTTGTGCACCAAGTACACTGGCTGTCCCTCCAGGGTGAGTGGTGCAGGGGGTGAAGTGACTGGGAGGTTGGAGACTAAGGGACCCGGAATGGTGGGTTTCAGACAGGAGACATGAAATGTGGGTGAGAGGCAGCTGTGTTGGGGAAGGCCAAGCTTGTACAAGACTTCATTCACTCTTTGCAATACGTTAAAGGGTCCAATGTACTTGGCACTTAACTTTCTGCAGGCTTGGGGATTTCATATGTCCTTTGTGAACAGCCATATTCTGTCACCTGGATTGTATATGGTGGTCTCTCCTTTGTGCCGGTCAGCGAAGTGCTTATATCTCTGAGCCACTTGTTCAAGGCGCTGGTGGACACTCTCCCAGACCTGTTCACTACATTTGAACCAGTGGTCCACTGCTGGTATGTCAGTGGGAGAGTCGGAGGTTGATATCCTAGAACACATTGGAACGGCGTGAGCTGTGTAGCCGAGTGTCTTACTGAGTTTTGCACATATTCTGCCCATGGCAGAAACTGAGCCCAGTCTCTCTGATTCTCTGAACAGAACACGAGCAAGCACCCAATTTCCTGGTTGGCTCGTTCCACCTGGCCATTTGATTGAGGGTGGTAGACGTATGTAAAACTCACTGACACCACAGTTTTTCCATGAATTTGGCCCAGAGTCGTGATGTGAATTGGGAGCCCCGGTCACTGACTATGTCTTTGGGGATGCCAAAATAACAAAAGACATGCAAGAAGATGAGTTCTGCAGTTTCCAGAGCAGTAGGCAGGCCAGGTAACAGGATAAGTCTGAGTGACTTGGAGAAGCAGTCGATGATAGCCATAATTTCTGTGTGGTTTTTAGATTTTGGCAGGTCAGTGATAAAGTCGATGGCTATGTGGGACCATGGATGTTGGGGTGTGGGTAGTGGCATGAGTTTTCCTACTGGAAGTGCCCAGGGCACTTTAGCCTGGGCACACGCAGAACATGAGGAGATAAACTGGTTGATGTCTGTGAGCATGTTCAGCCACCAGTATTTCACCTTTAGCAGCTGGTAGGTTCTTTGGCTGCCCGGGAGTCCAGTAGATGGGGTGGTATGTGCCCATGTGATAAGCCGACCTTGGAGGCATGGAGGGACATATTTCAGGTTTGGGGCAGTTTTCGGGAATGTGGAAGGGTAAGGTTTGTGCCAGCTCTTTATCTATGTCCCACATGAGTGCATTGATGAAGCAGGTGGGTGGTATGATGGGTGCTCCTTCCTGGGCTGGGGCTGAGGGAGGATATACTTGAGATAGGGCATCAGTCTTGGTGTTTTTGGAGCAGGGTCTGTATGCAATAGTGAACTGAAATCTTCTGAAGAAGAGGGCCCAGTGGGCTTGACGTGGGTTCAGTCTCATGGCAGGCTTGAGATACTCCAAGTTTTTATGGTCTGCGTATATGGTGAACGGTTATGTGGCTTCCTCCAGCCAGTGTCTCCGCTCCTCCAGTGCCAATTTAATGGCCAAGAGTTCCCAGTTACCAATGTCATAGTTTTGCTCAGTGGGTGTGAGTTTCTTAGAGAAGAATGCCATGGGGTGTAATTTGGGTTTCTCTCCAAAATGCTGTGAGAGTATTGCTCCCACCCCAGACTCAGAGGCGTCCACTTCCACAGTGAAGGGTTTCATAGGATCTGGGTGCGTTAGGATGGGAGCAAATGTGAAGGCAGTCTTGAGCTGGGTGAAGGCTTTTTCTTCCTCAGGGTTCCACTGGAGGTGCTTGGGCCCTTTCTTTAGCAGGGATGTGAGTGGGGTGGCAATGGAGCTGAAGCCCCGAATGAAGCGCCGATAAAAGTTGGCGAAACCCAGGAACGCTGGAGTTCTTTGACCATTGTGGGGGTTGGCCAAGTTGTTACTATGGAGACTTTATCCTGGTCCATGTTGACTCCCTCAGCGCTGATAATGTAGCCCAGAAATGAGATTTGAGGGACGTGAAACTCACATTTCTCCACTTTAACGAACAGCTGATTGTCTAGGAGTCTGGTTAGAACTGCCTTGATGTGGTCCTCATGACTCTTTTTGTTCAGGGAGTAAATGAGAATATCATCAATATAGGCAATCGCGAAGTGACCAAGCATGTCCCTGAGCACATTATTTACTAAGCACTGGAAGACACGTGGCACACAAGACAGCCCATATGGCATAACACAATACTCATAGTGGCCAGAGGTGGTGCTGAAGGCAATCTTCCATTCATCGCCTTCATGGATGCATACCAGGTTGTAGGTGCTTCGGAGGTCTAGCTTTGTGAATATCTGTGCAGAGCGCAGTTGTTCCAGAGCTGATGGAACCAGAGGCAAGGGATATGGGTACTTCACTGTGATTTGCTTTAGGCCACAGTAGTCAATGCAGGGCCTGAGACCCCCTCCTTTCTTTTCCACAACGAAAAACCCTGCTGGTGCAGGCGACGTAGAGGGACAGATGTACCCCTGCTGCAAAGCCTCCTGTACATAGTCCTTCATAGCTTTTTGCTCTGAGATGGCCAGTAGGTAAATTCGGCAGCAAGGAGGCATGGTGCCAGACAGCAGGTCAATAGCGCAGTTGTACAGCCAGTGAGGAAGGAGCCCACTGGCTTTGCCCTTACTGAAGACCTCCAGGTGCACATGATAGCATTCTGGGATGAGAATTGTGTTATCAACATTCGGGCTTTCCACGGTGGTGGAGGCTATTGTGAGTTTGGGCAGATGGAGACACTGTTGCCTACAGGATGTGGGCCACTGCAGAATCTCCCTGTCCTGCCAAGAGATCTGAGGGTCATGGAGTTGTAGCCAGGGAAATCCCAAGATGATGGCCTGGTTTTGCATTTTTGTGAGGAAGAAGGAGATGGTTTCACTGTGTAGGACGCTGACTTGGAGCTTGAGGGTTTGGGTGCATGTAGTGACAAACCCCTCTCTGATGGGTCTGCCATCGATGGCCCTGATGCTCAGAGGTTGTGGGAGTTCCTGCATGGGTATCTGGAGTTTCTGATCGACCTCCTTGTCCATGAAGTTGCCTGCAGCCCCCGAGTCTATCAGAGAGAACATGGACCGACTTTGAGAGCTTTACCAGTACACCTATTTTGAAAGATTTGTATGAAAGGGGTTTGGAGGGACTCACCGAGAGAGTGGTAGCGGTGTTTGAAGCTCCCTCGGTGCCCGCAGATGTCCTCGGACCTCTGGGCCGAGAAGGACAGTAGACCAGAAGACGGGTGGCTTCTCCACAGTAAAAACACAGTCCCTCCTTGTGTTTCCATTCACACTCTGAGTGGGCCACTCTGGTGTTCGAGCTCTCCAGGGGCACCGGGGCTTTGGTGACAGGATCGTCCAGCGTGGGGTCTTACAATGATGGTCAGCTCCTGAGGAGATTATTGAGCCAGATGGACAGATCTATGAGTGAGTCTAAGGTGGCTTGCTCATCATGGCATGCAAGCTCAGTCAGGACGAGAGGGACAAGTCCCTGACAAAATGTGGCTTTCAAGGCTGGTTCGTTCCATCCACTCTGTGCAGCGAGTGTACGGAACTCCGGTGCATAATCCGCTGCTTGTCTCTTCCCCTGCTTGATGGTGAGCAGCTTCTCCCTGACCTCCATGCCTTCAGGACTGTGGTCAAAGACCTGGTGAAATAGCCCGACAAAGCACTCATACAATGTCGTCAATTCGCTGCCCTTCTCCCACACTGCGGTTGCCCAACTGAGCGTTTTCCCAGTGAGCAGGTTTATGAACTGGGCTATCTTCTGCTGATTGGTGGTTCCTGTTTGGGCTGTGAAAAACAGGGAACATTGTAGCAGGAAACCCTTGTAATCGGACACTTTCCCGGAAAACTTGTTCGGTCGCGGAATGAGCTCGTTGGGGTTCACGGCTGACACTGGGCATGCTAAGAGCGCCTGCGACACAGTGAGTTGGGAGAGGCGAACTTCCATCTCACCCAAAAAGCTGCTGATGTTCTCCTAACAAACATCCCTGTGCCGTAATAGCAGTTTGCTGACTCTCCTCCGCTGCATCCATGATGTGGTGAAGTAATCTGTCAGATATGCAGGTGACAGACAGATGCAAATGCATGAGAGAGTTTTAATCAGCAAACTGGCAGACAAATCCAAATCGTAATACAAAAATCAAAATCAAGGTGTAGCAAGGGTCAGGCAAGGCACAGACAGAATATCAGAGGCAGAGCAGAAGACAGATTCCAAAAATACACAAATAAGCTCAAACCAGACAATCTATGCAGAGGTATAAGGCTTGGTAAAGTCAGGCAATAATACTGAGCGTTTACTTCGCAATAAACTGAGTGAGTGAGAGTCCTTAAGTATAGCATGGTGATTGGCTGTAATGTGGAATAGGTGTAGCGCTAATCAGAATTCCGGAGATGGAGGGCGGTGCGGTGCTTTTTGGTGATTGTTGTCTACGGCAGCCATGTTTGAAGGCCGCCGTGAACTCTGGGAGTCGGAGTCTTGAGTAGGTGCAGACATGACATACAGCTACACAACCATGAAGTTAGAAGCAATTTTTTATCCAGTAGTCCATATCTGCCCTGTGATGAACTGGCATCCCATCTAGCGGGTATGCCCTACCTTGTGCCCTGCCTTTCCAGGATTGGCTCCTGATCCAACTTTGCCATCTACTATTTTTGATATCGAGACTCTAGTTTGGGCATTATTTCTGATGCATTACACCACAGTGTAAACAAACTAGTATTAGAAATGGATGTGGTTGTGACAGCAGAAGGACACGGGAGTGTTTCGAATTTGCATATCCACGCATTTTTTATGAGGGCAAATGTGTATTCTGAAGTCCTTATTTCATTTTATTAGTTCCTTGGGCATTAAAATACATATTAAACACAATTATTAATGGTAGAACTTTACGGTACATTAACATAGCTTAAAGAATATAAAATTTAAAACAATTCATCCGTTTGAAATGATAACATTTGACTGTTAGTAGGTCAAATTCCAAACCTGATGACTTGATCGCAGGAATGCACTGAAGACTAAGAGGTACTGCACACTTAAATGTGTTTTTTGAGCTGCAAACTAAATGATGTGACTGTACTGTGATGAAACACATCAATGCTGGTGTTAATATTGACAAAATTATCATTTTTATAAAAATTGGCATTTTATGGGTTGAAAAAGGCTCAAAACTCCATCTACTGGTTAAAATCATCACCAATGCTGACATAGAGTTGCCCATTTAGTACTTCTGTACATCATGAAATTTTTTTTAAAAATGTTAACGCTTTCTAATCAGTGGTAGGTGGCCCACCTCCCCCAGCCCCCGTCCTTGAGTGGGAGTCTGTGAAACCACACTCATTTTCAATTATATGCTGCTCGAGACTCACTGAGCAACTCCTGCCTCACAGATCCACAACCCCCACCCCCAACCAGGCCCTTGCCCACTTTTTCACATATTTCAAAATTATGTAGTGGGTAGAGTTAGGCTCAGAGCTGGTGGTGAAGCTACACTTTAAATACAGCAGAGAGAAATGATCTATTGGTGGAAAGCTGCAGAAAAGATCAGTGCTTATTTAGACTATGCTTCATTTGGCTAAACCATTTTGGAATAAATCCAAAATGCCTGACAAATGAATAAATGTAAATGTAAATATATAATTTATCCCATAGGTGACATTAACAACTTATGTATGTGAACCCTGATTATCTTTTAAAAATAGATTCAGTAAGTGAGCTCTGTTAAACCAACATGAGAAATGTTAAATGCCCCCGTATTTTCTCAGTTGAATTGTTCTCTAACCTCAGGCCTCAGGCTATTAATAGTTATGAGCTTCCACACTCACTCTACAGAACTGACTGTAAGTGTTTAATATTATAAGCCCCTTGAATATATGAATATAAAGCTATTCCTTTGTAAAGCTTAATATGACATCAGCATGGAGTGCACAATCTAATAACAGATCTACTTTACTCTAGGTTTTGCTTTTAGAGGCAATGGATGGCGACCAGAGGTGGTAAAGTGCTTATTCATCTAAATAAAAACTCTGGTAAAAGTTCATGTACCACTTCAAATTATTCATTCATGTTAAAATATATTGTACTGATGTGTTTGTACACTCTATTAGAACTTATCTTGGAAGTGTATACTGCTGTGTTCAATACTGTATTAGATGTAAAAATAATATTAGTATTAATAATTCTTCATTAATAATGTAAAACAACACTTTGCATATTTACATGTATATACACTCACAAGCCACTTTAATAGGAACATCTGTACAGCTGCTCATTCATGCAATTGCACAATCAGCCAATGATTTGGCAGCAGCACAATGACAACAGTCTCTAGAGTTTGCACAGAATGGTGCGAAAAACAAAAAACAGCCAGTGATTGGCAGTTCTGTGGGTGGAAACAACTTGTTGATGAGAGAGGTCAGAATGGAGTGGTCAGACTTGTTCAATCTGACAGGAAGGCTACAGTAACTCAAATAATCACTCTTTACAACCATGGTGGCCAGAAAAGCATCTCAGAATTCACAGCACATTGAACTTTGAGGTAGATGGGCTACAAATGCAGAAGACCACATCAGGTTCCACTGCTGTCAGTCAAGAACAGGAATCTGAGGCTACAGTGGGCACAGGCTCACCAAAACTGGTCCGTTGAGGATAGGAAAAATGTTACCTGGTCCATATTATGTCAAGAACCACTCAATTAAGTAAAGAGAAATGACAGTCCATCATTAATTTAAGATATGAAGTGTCTTTTAATTAATAAAAATAAAGAAAAACCATTGAATTAGAAGGTGTTTCCCAATTTTCGACTGGTACTGAATATCTCGTCTATCTCTGCCAACTGGCCCAAAGGCAAGAGGTTATTGTGGGTCCAGATCAAAGCATTTTGATGTCAAGTAGACAGACTGGGAGATTCGGTATTAGATGTTGATGTTGATTTGTTTCAGATGGTAGGGAAATGCCTTCAACAAAAGGGTGAATTGTAGCAATCAGCAGCTGTGAGGTCACACTATTCAGATACATCCTGGATATTAAACATCCTGCTTCAAAATACTAGGATGAAATTAGAATCTAACCGTCTCTGTTGTTAGGTTCAAATAACAAAGTGCTTTGTTAGGTTGTTACTGTATTTAGGTCCATTTGAGTATCTGTATTTTACTTTAGGTTTTCTTTCACCTAATACTTTTGACTTTTACTTATTACATATCAAAAGAAAAATCTCATATAGGACAATATAAAAAGATAATATATTTGTATATCATGTAACGCCATAAACTGCCTTTTTAGCATCAGGCAGCTTCAAACTGCTGATCTAATTTTTAACAAATCTAAACTGTAACAGATGTGACAGCGTGAACAAAACCTAACAACCTATCTAGTGTTATCTGTGGTCACGGTATTCTATCTGTTACTACATACACTTTGTATTTATCAAGACAGTTTGTTTTATGACAGCTAGCAATTAGCATTCAGATAGTATCCTCAGCTAGCTAACATTTGAGGGATTGTAGATTAATTTGTAAACTGAACATGGGCACTGATAGACTTTAATGTGTTTATATACTCTAAAGAATAGGCACACACACCAGATTTGTTTCATGCGCAACAAGATTCATTTTAACCATATAATGTTTTGGGACATCACTCTGGAGTTTATCACAATTCAATCCCATTTCCTTTGAGTCTGTAGATTTATATGTGGCAGTAATTCAAACTGGACTTAAGAATTATATCTGTAGTCATGTCTAGCCAATATATTTGGATGATATGTTTAATATAATTTTACCATGTCGTGTTTCAGTATTATCAAATCAGTTCATAAAATAGCATTTACAGAACATCATGTTATATTCTACTGTATTTGACACCAGCCCACACAAATACCACAGCCATCTGGTCTGCCAAAATGTCAACTCCTGGTCAACTGATAGTCCTCATCACACCTTCTTGAATTCCTCTCAAGATCCTCTGACCAGCAAATATAAAGGTTATTGCTTCCATGTTTAAAATAAACCCCTGAGCTAGCTGAGTAACTTTTCTGCATGTTTAAATTAATCCCTGACAAGCAACTAGTTACAGCTTGCATGCCCCCTCCCCCCTCCATTTTCTCACCAATTTGGTCTTTCCAATTCCCAACCATGAGTATTGTATGTTTGAACCACCAACTATCCCCATTACATGATAACTACCAACTGGGGAAATCCGGACAAACAAGTGCTTCTTCCAAGACATGCAAAGCCAACCTCTGTATCTTTTCAACCTGCTGTTTATGGTGTGTCACAGGGCATCATAATACACTCAGAGGAAAGTGCTATCTGCTCTGTACTTCATACATGAGCTCATAGATGCCCACAATTGGCTAGTGTTGCTGTGATTGACAGGGAAGTGAGAGTATGCTATCCCTTCCACCCTGAGAGAACTCATAATCTCTCGAAGTTCTTGTAGTGTGTCTGAATGTATTTGTAGCATGTCATCAAAGACCTGACTCTATCAAAATAGTGGAATGATCCCATGCTGCAGAAAGTCATGATGCTGATTCCCAAGCCCTATAAGACTTGTTCTCAAGAATGACCAGATCAAAACAGATCAAAACAGATCAAAACACCACCACCACCACAAACCACTTGGCAACCACTAAACCACAACACAAGATTATAAAAACCTCAGTAGGGACTAAACTGAATCTGCAGCTGGGGATGAACATAGATAGCTACACAGATATCTGTTTATTATAAGTTTTATTGCAGAAAAACCATCCCCACTAATGGTTTTACTTCCCATTTACACTATATGGCCAAAAGTATGTGGACACCCGAGCATCACACCCATACGTGGGTCTTCCCCACAATGTTGTCATAAATTTGGGAGCACACAATTGTTGAGAAGATATGCTTTGTACGCTTTAACATTAAGATTTCCCTTAACTGGAACTAAGAGGTCTAACTCAAACATGTTTCAGTGTGACAGTGCCCCTGTGCATAAAGCAAGCTCCATAAGGACATGGTTTGCTCAGGGTGGTGTGAAAGAACTAGAGTGACCTGCACAGAGCCCTGACCTCAACCCCTATGAACACCTTCAATATAAATTGGAACACTGACTTCCCACCACACTTCCTCATACAACACCACTGCCTGACTTCACTAATGCTCTTATGCCTGAATGGGCACAAATGCCCAGAGCCACATTACAAAATCTAGTAGAAACCCTTCCCTGAAGAGTGGAAGCTGTTATAGCAGAAAAGACGGGTTGGATGCCCATGGTTTTTGGAATGGTATGTGTTTGATGAACATCCATTCCAAAACTATGAGAATCTAGGACCTCTTTGCTGCTATAATCAAGTACATATGGGTGTGATGGTCAGGTGTTCACATACTTTTGGTCATATAGTGTATTTAAATGTATTCATTTGGTAGATGCTTTTATTCAAAATGAGGCAGAATAGAGCCAAGTACAGACTTGTTCATCACTCCAATGTAGTTCCAGAGACCTGTAGAATCAACTTGGTTCAGTCAAGCTTTTCTGGTGGCTCATGGTGGCCCAACACCTTATGAACAAACTTTTTAGGTTTGATGGTCTTTCCTTTAATTTATCACACTATATGTATGGTGTCTATAATCCTCTCAGCAGGTGGTGTCTCTACCTGTCTCTCTGCCTTCATAGAT
>JAOTRR010000032.1:7105147-7115520 GCA_028570945.1 Gogo arcuatus
GCTCTTTCCCATTTTAGATCTGTGTGTGTGTGTGTGTGTGTGTGTGTGTGTGTGTTCGCAGCATTAGAGCTGTGTTACTTCTGCATAGGGTGAAGTCACACATATTCCTGCTATTGTACAACACAATTACAGCTTTAAGCAATTAAGAAAAACTGATTATGTAACCTGATGATGATCGTGATTCTTTTTTTTTTCATCGATTCAAATCGTCATAAATTTGTATCGCGTTTTATCGTCATTGCATGCCTAGTGAGTGTCTATTGTTAAAATACAACTAAAAATGTAATTATATTTTTAATGTGTATATCTGTATATTTGTAATCAAACGAGACTTATGATTCTGTGGGAAATTTTTCTATTAAAATTCTTCTTGTAGATCTGTACTAACCTTGATGTCTGTTTTAATATCCATGTGTGAAATTAGGACCGTATTATGACACCGTTATTATAATGAATATAAAGTGAAAACCTTTATTTCAAATTACCATTCCACATGCTCTACAGCTCAAGACCTGTATTGCACCATTTTAAATGACAGTTTATGCACTTTTTTTTTTTTTTTTTTTTTGTCCCATCCAGGATCCCCCGTTTATGTTTACTGAGGAGTACCAGAAAACAGTCCTGCAGAACTACCACAAAGTGTTTGATCAGAAGAGGAAGGAGTTTGTTGTGGGAGAGCTCATCTGGAACTTTGCTGACTTCTTGACAGCTCAGGGTAAAAATGCATGCATCCATTTTCCCATTCATTAGCAACGACTGATTAGTGATTATTACGCTGTGCTGCTCCAAAGCTTTTACTCAAATTAGTTAAAACTATTAGGGGACGGTCTGTTTGCTACAGTACATGGACTACTACTTAATATAAGTGCAACTTTAAATATCACTCCGGCCTGGTTTTTCCCAAGATGTGTGTGGTTGGGGTTTTTTTTCCCCCTCCTCATTTGGAGCACTTAGCAGATACTGATAGTGAAATTGTTACACACCTAGTGTTGGCAAATTGCTGTGTTACAACAGGAATAAACAGGAATCAATACAACAGCATGTCCCTGTGGTTTTATTCCTTAGATAATCCCCTTTCTCTCTCTCTCTCTCTCTCTCTCTCTCTCCAGCCATCACTCGTGTTGTGGGCAACAAGAAGGGCATGTTCACTCGGCAGCGGCAACCCAAAGCAGGAGCTTTCCTTCTGAAAGAGCGCTACTGGAGGATCGCCAATGAGACAGGTGTCCTGTCCACATGGGCCAGATACCCCTGCCTGTGAAACCTCCACCCTGGCTGCCATGTTACGTGTGTGTGTGTGTGTGTGTGTGTGTGTGTGAGAGAGAGAGAATGTGAGAGAGACAGACTACAAATATGAGCTGTGAAAATGAGTCAAAATATTTATGACTCAATGTTTCTGGCTGTGTAATTCAGAGAGGATTTAAATTTTTCATGTCATTTTTAAGACTTCTAAACAGCAAATAAACACTTCATCTTATTGAGTACAAATCAGCATGAATGTCAAGATGCTGTAGGTGGATGAGGTTAATAACACTATCACTTAAATAGGTGCACATTACCCAAGCTGGATCGTGCAAAAGTAGATGCACTCTATTTTCTTCTCCCTGCCTCTTCAGGTACCAGAATCCAAGTTCAGTTTCCTAACATGTCTGGGTCATGTGACGTTCCAGACATGACCCAGACAGCATCTCCTTCAGCTTTTTAAAAACACACAAACTAATGGAAACAAACTTTTTCTTGTTCAATTTGACATTGATGTTTAGTGTGAGGGGAATCTGGTGCCAAGTTTTATCACCTGTGCACTGAAGCAGAGATTATACAGCATTATTTTCATATGCATGTATAATTTATGTTAAACAGTATCCGGAAAGAACCAGTGAAGCGTGCATGTGCTGCCTTTATTTGTGCTTATACTCTTCCAACTTGCACACATTCCTGGCCAACAAGTGAACACACCCTGTGATACTGTTTAACACTATGCTGGATTACTAATGAGTTACTTGATAAGCTCGCTCTTCTGGCTCTCTGTTTATAGAGCATGAGGAAGTGCTGATTTGTTTCAGGTTGTTGTGTGAATAGTGGACCATGATTTACTAGCAGACCTGCTTTTATGGAACCATTTGATGAAATGACTGCATTAGTATCTCATTATTAAATGGAATTTATAAAGTTGGGCATGATTAACAGATACGTTTGGGAAGAATTCACTGCAAAAAATGGGTAAGACCTTTGAGGCTCACCGACTATCTGATGTTCTTACTGTTTGTTTCTACCTGCAGGCTTAATGGTTTATTTCCTCTTTACCATTCTGTGTATGTTACATAAATGTTTTTTGTTTTTTTTTTAATCCAATGATCTTTACCTTTCTTACATTCAGTTCTATTCCAAACAGTTTCAGCCATAATTCATATTTACCTTTGGAAATACGTAGAATTTTTTTTTTCGAGTATGTTTTTGAAATTTGTGATACCAAATTTTTTAGAGCTTTTTCCTTTTCAATAAGGATCTATTTCCTCTGTGATTTGATGTACATTTTCTTAAATCTTTTTTTTCTCAGTATTGTGTATTGACAAGAATAAGTGTCTGCCTATTTTTTTAGCCCACTATAGTATTACAACTATATATGCAGTTGAGTGCAAATGTTTGCATCCCCCATGAATTCCAGGTGAAATAAAAGGAAAATTTATCTCTAAATAGCAAACTCCAAGAAATATAAAAACTAAATGTGTGCGCATCTTACAAGATGACAATCGAAAGTATATAGAAAGAACTAGACAAATGGCAGGTGCAAGTTATTTATATTAATGCAACACTGAGGAAGGGAATATTTGACTAATAATATAACATTTTAATCATTTTATTTGTGATAATGTGATACAATTAAACAATTCCTAAATGTTTTCACTCTTTTGTCCTGAGGGTTTGCACTCAACTGTAAAGAGCCCTCTAACCAATCATAATTTCTTTTTACCACGTGCTGTGATGTGGTTTAATAAACCACAGCATTCTCTCTATTTAAATAGCCCAGGCCTATTTTTAACCACATCAATTGATATTTTAATACACAAATTGCTATTGGAATATAATTTCTTGCATCAGTACATCACCAGCTAATGAATGTACCCTTAGTAATCTTATCAAAGGTGAATGTTTAGGCAGGAGCTGGTTCCAGACCATCTAATTACAAATATTGCAACTGATCAAAAGAGACTCCAGAGAGAAGTAATAGCTGAGGGAATGTTTTAATGGTAGACCAGTTCCACAAAAACACTGTTTGTACTGTCACTGTTCGGTCTGGGCTTCCAGCTCGTTCACACATTTTGATCAGTTTAATCCAAATGGTTTTTTTTTCCTGTGCTGTCATACTTGATTGCTTGTAACATAATAAAATAATTTTCCTTTTTGTTTTAAAACATACTTTGGTGAAAACTTCCTCCACAAAATTTTCCCAGAATTTTTATATACACCACGTCGTCCATCGGTTTGTACCTGCCAGATCCCAACATACCGAACCATATCCTAGATCAACAGTGAGATGCTTCATATACATGGGCATGGTTTTCAGACATTTCTATTCCTAACCAAAATCCAAAACACATACACATCTAAAGATGACAAACAAAACGTAATAGGAATAGGCTAAAAATGTACCAAAGCAGCCATTTTGTTTGGAAAAGAAGTGGGTGGGTGTGCTGTATGCGGCTTTAAGTGGCAGAGTGAATCCCAGAGGAGAACCTAATACTGCATGTTAAGGGAACACTGTAGTCATTCTTAACGGAGCGTCAGGAAGGCTTGCTAAATTCTGTCGCCTCTCTTTGCATAAGCCATGGCTGCACAGTTGGTCTAATCTACTGAAGGACAAACAGAAGGCACTTTTATTTAAGTATTAAACTGGATGCAACTATCTCTTTGTTGGAGTGATCCATTGTAACATTTTTATATTGTGAGATCACATCAAATGACGTGCACTAATGATCTCTTCAGACTTTCTACATTGTTGATTTGCATTACAACGATTTAAGTTGACATCTCTGGAAAGGAAGTGCTTAACTAAAGAAAACGACAAAACTGCCATATTAACCACAGGACATACACTTGGACGTCACACAGACAAATTTGATTACACTCGGCAGACCTGTAAATGATGTTTTTTCAGTGATTTTCTTTTAAGTGATCAGTACTGAGCACATACAGTAAAGAGCTTGTGATAGGCACAAATACAAGAAAGTCATCCTTTTTCACAAAAGTCGTGACTGTAGACATTTGACTGAAGTAAATTCAAGCCTTGATCGCCATTAAAGAACTGGATGGTTTTTGTCTGTTGTTGACTGTAAAACCTTCAAGAACGACGACATAGTTCAAGGACTCACAGTGACATAACAGTTGCGAAAGAAAACTGGCAGAATATAAGCAAACACAACAATGTGGTCCTGAAATGTAATATTCATAATATTTAATGCCACTCTCATCAAATTCGGCATCTTCAATAAATTATCAGCTCTGAGGGGAAACTCTGGTCTTTGGCAACCCAGACTAGATGGAGTAACCAACATCCAACCGATCAGGACAAGGAGACATCTCGACTTGCCTGACAATTGGAAAGCTCAGTCTGAAGCACTGACCGTAGTGGTCGTATTTGTTTGGGTTTGAAAACCGGCAAAATCTCTGCCTAGACCTTTCACTTTTTCTGTCTTTGAAAGTAGGTACATGAAGCTTTATCAGGTTTGCGCAAATACAGTACAAATATGACATGGCTGAAAAGCAAATAAGCTTCATCAAGCATTCGTTTCAACAGTAGGCTACTAACAAGACCACACATACAGACACAATACACCACACCACACCCCCAAACATAACACATTCTTTTCACTGATAGAAAGACACACATCAGATTCACAAATCAAAAATGGGGGTCAAACAGACAGAACAGATTGATTGTGTTCACTGCCTCTTTGGCTAGTACAAAGAATGAGGGGAAACACTAAGAGGTAGAGGCTGTAAATGATAGCTAGCAAGTTCTACTTTCATATGTTAAGGAGGGCCGTTTCTGTCATTACTAGAACTTCAGAACTGTGCTTGTTTCCTTGCAGAGTACCAATAGCAAAGTCATCTTCTTGTGACCCTGACCACGTGTGTGTAGCCTATAAAAGGTCACTGCTACATCATGTTCATCCTCTCTTCACCATTGACATGGACGTGAAAAGGTAAACTTAAAGACTAAGTACAGCACTCTAATTCTTTGTCTGTTAAATCTTCATTGTCAAAGAAGTGTGTATTAAGTGTGTAATAATTTAAAGTGTATTAAGTGTGTAACAAATTAAGTGTGTATTATAGTCACACCTTGGGTGACTATAACTCTAGGGTTTGACTTCGTATTGTCATAATGTTTGACTGTATCCTTAGAACAGACACATGGCCTATTGTTTGTGACAGTGTGTAACAGTACGGGCGGTACCCCCAGTACCTAATTCCATAACTGTACAAATTCATAATGTGAACTTTTTTTGACCTCTTGTATTTCAGGGCAGCATGGGGAGCTGTTTGCTCTGCCAGGCTCCAATGGACTTGGATGATGGACAAAATCAATGCTCAAAATTCTTTGGGAACAGAGCACCTTTTTTACAAGAACTTACAGAACCCTGGCCTTATGACATCATTATGCACCACTATGTGAATATTGTGGACTAGTCATTATCTTTTCTCTTACGCTGCATGGTAGTATAAGAGCAGGGGGCAAAACAGACAGCAGATACTGCTGCAAGAACCAAAAACAGAAGGCTTTGCTGCGCAATCCCCTTGAATGGGAATAGTAAGTGGTACTACTACATTGAAATGAAGAGGATTCACCAGCAGACATACGAAAAACACAAGAGCTGTTAGCAGCAAAGCAACAGAACAACAGAGTGCAGAACTGTGAGGAACTCAGTAAAGCTGCCTCACATAGAGACAGGCCCTGATGTGCTCTCAGTGGCTGATTCTCATTTTCTAATCTAGAAGAATGAGTCTACCCTGGCAGAGAGGCCTGAATTCCCACCATCAGAGCATTCTGATGACCGGAGTGTAACGCAGGACTGTGGCTCGGCAGCAAATGCACTTCAGGATAATTTCAGACTGACTTAGTGAAACTAAATTTGAATTTTCCACTTGACAGCTGATGGAATGCTAACCCATTTTGTGCTACAGGCGCTCAAGCAAGAGATATGGTTATTCCACGATGTACCTATTTTCTTTGAGAGCTTTCCTGCACATTCAAGACTGTATTGAATCTGTAACCTGATAAAAGAACATCATGCTCAATGCCTCCGGTAGAAACACCAGTGGCCTCAATAGTGATACAGGCTGATTGAATCTCTGCAGATAAATATGACAGATGCCAAGTAAAAGAAAATGTATGGTGCTCTTGGCCTTAACGGGATAATGTCCATAAGTTCAGGTGCAATGAGTACTGATATCTTAGAGGCAGCATTCCAAGCAACAGGAAATATAACCTGCCACACTGAAACTGTGGAAATCTCCAACTCAGACCAAATAAGCCCAATCAGGACTTGATAGTAACCAATACAGATTTGTTCAATTTGTACAACTTAGAGGCTTGCTCAAAATGACCAAGTTGTTCACAAATTAAACACATTTAGTCAACATCTAGCCTGTGAAATTGCGTTTCAGCAACTCGAACAGAAGATGAGCGGAGTTACATATGGCAAAGAATATCCACTAAAATGGCTTTGTTCCAGATCAGAGCATGACCAGATTTCCAGGGCACGATTCACCAAAAGTATCAAGGCATCATGAAGTACTCTTCACTTTTGGTTAGATTTAGCAAGCAGGGCATTCACAACTGACCTTAGGTATACTTCAGTGGACATGTCCAAGCAGCACCCAAATTTAGTGTCTGTGCAGGCTTTTGCGCATTGACTGTTCATCTGCGAAACTGAGGGTGCAAGGCAGGTATTACAATAGTGATCATGTGTTCAGCTTGTGCGCCGAGACCCATCCGCAACAGCCGAAAATCAAATATACTTTGGAGACACCCATGTGCATGTCCGTGTCCGCATTGCACGAAGCCATGTCCACGAAAGTATACTTCAGTCCTTAGAGTTCACCCTTGCAATACCAGGATCTGTGCATACTCCCTTCCTATTATGTTAATGCTTCTGATCTCAGATGTGGAAGCACTATGACTAAAATTCAATCAAAAGTCACTTGATTTTCACAGACTGGTCAGTAGAATGAAGCCCAACTTGCATGCTATTTGAGTCTTTTTGATGGAAAACAGAGCTACCTCAATTATGGGCACAGTCACAAAATTGCGAGTGGCCACACATCTCGCATATGCAGACTGTGGTTAATGTGGCAACCTTTTCAGAATCCCTGCAGGTACTAGTGTGGACCGAAAAAACCATGGTGGTGTTTTTCATCAACCACCAAGAGGGTACAAAATCATAAGTGATGTTTGGATGGGCAAATAGTTGCGTACCTATAGGACTGGTGCCATCAGAAGCAATGCAGCAAGGGGCAAATTTACAAGGACCTAAGGAAAAGAAGTTGATCTGTTTTTGCACACAGAGAGACTATTCACTTTCCAATGTGCTTCATAGGGCTGTCAAGAAGTATGAAGAAGTTACAGCCAGCTAGGGGGTCACTGACCAGCTGTTTGTGTGCTTTGAGGTGCACCATATACAGTATCAGACATTTGAAATATTTACAGTGCCAGTATCAGAATGCTCACCGTTAATAAAGAAAGTATGGCATCAGTACCAGTTAGGAGCGCTGGCAGGGTGCAATCAAGATGTGTTACAAACCCTCGTAATGACTGATATATGGGTACAACTAGTTCCAAATTAAATGTAAGGAAGTAGAACACAAGGTTACATAACTAACTGTGTTTCTGTGACAGAGTGAAGGTTCACCATGCCATTTTGATCATTTAGGTTGACAAGAATGGCTAGTGGATGGGTTGTGACAAGGTGCAGACCTTTTATAAGCTACACGTGGGGTCATGGCTTTGAGTTCACAACTTTGCTATTGGTACTCAGCAACTCCACTAGTTCCAAAGGAGACCGCTCTGGCAGTCATAGAACCCTGGTTATGTACGTAACTTTCTATTTTCACAAAGCAGTGTAAATCCTTAACAGACTTTACAGCATTACTCCAAATACTGTTATGTAGTAGTACATAGTAGAAGCAGCTACAGTAAATGTGGCAACTGATAACTAAATTTAAAGCATGTGTATCTTTATACAAGGGCCTTGAATGTGTATGAATGTTAATGACAGGCAATAAAAACAATGTAGAGCGTTGAATGTTTTGGATGTGGGCAGGAAAGGCTGAAAAACACAATAATGCACAAGAAACAAGGGACACAATGAAATACTTTAAGTACAACACATTTCGAGTCAAGGACAAAAAAAGAATTTTAGGCACATTATTCTCTAGTGAATGTTACTGTGTGTACAGGAATGCTGACATACAAGAGTATTTACAATAGAGTACAGAAAAGGGAGCTTGTCTGAAGAGCTGTCTCAGCAGGGTGGCGAGAAGCACGTACTGCTCTGCAGACTCATTCACAAGTTAGCCTTTTCACGACTGTGAACTCCAAGTTTCCCAAGCAAACACTATGCCTGGTCTACAACCTTGCTCCTTCTTAGGTGCAATTTAAACAAATTATGACTAAACGTAACCGATGCCTACTAGTCACTACGATGAGTAAAAACTGGAATGTGAGAGCTTGGTGCAGATCTACAACACAATTGTAAGATGAAATCAGCTCGAGTCAAACATTGTTTTTTTTTACTTGACAGAAGTAATGTTGCTGTAATTTGTCTGCTGTTTTTTTTAAACACAAACAAAAACTGTCCAAGTAACTAACACAATATCGACCTAGAGAACTGCAGGATAAAACAAAATTGTAGATGATAATGATTTCGATCTACATACCAACAGCTCACGATTCTCCCATAGTTAAAAAATTAGTGGTCTTACTCAAAAAAAAAAAAAAAAAATACTGTAAACATAAAAATTACAATTTATTTGTTTAACGATTTCTATCATTTTTATGTCTTTTAATGGAAATACCTCTGAACCGTACATAAACCTCATGATCATGCACTTTTATTCAATAAAAATCCCATAATTCAGTTGACGTACAGCTCCATAAAAACAAGACTTCTCCACTGGATTCAAGTAAGCACCATTTGACAGGGCTATGCCTTCTCTACACTTTTGTTCTTCACAGGATTTCCTCTGTCCATACTCGTAGCTGTTTTTCTGCAAGTGCTTTTGTGATCTTTCTTTGACTCCGCTTATCCTGGCCCCATCCCTCATGAGCAAGAAACAAAAGAACACCAACAAAAAAATCAACTGAACAAAAAAAAGAATTTTTTTTTCTATTTTAAATCCTTCCTTTGTAAATGCAAATGAACTTGTGATCTGCGGCCCTAGGATTTTAATTTTCTTCAGACCGGGTATTTTCATTTTTTACATGTACGCAGAATAGACACTGGTTTGGAAGCAAGGTCTCCCGGTGGCAAGTCAAATGTTCGGAGGTCACATTTCTTTTGTTTGTTTGTTTTTTATCCTTGTATTTTAATTTTTTTTTTCCTTTTAGTCCCGCTTTAGCTGTTGCTTCCAGGCCTCATTCAAGTAGACCAGCCTCTTGTAGTTGAGCACGAGTAGAATGAAGTTCAGTGCATATGTGGTAATGCAGATGATGCAGAAGTCTTTCAGGACAAAGTAGAGGATGTAGGCCAGGTACACTGAGCCTATCACTGAGACGATGGACGTGGTCATTAGAATCAGGGCGGCCATCGCACTCACAGTCAATCCTAAGGGACACACACACGGGCCAGTTAATGACAGCAGAAAACTAGCACTGTAATATTATACATGTCAACTCCTCATTTATCTGATCCTTTTGCAAGAACTCAATTGTCATTTCTCTTTCCAACAAAAGGAATACTTTTTCGAGCCATATGCTTGTGCTTCATGTCTTAACATGAGGACCTAAAAGTTAAAGTTCATGGTGATCACTTGCTAGAATTAATTACATTTAATATTGCAGTAGGATGGCTTTCAATTTCAGCCTCTTCCCACAGTATCATAGATATTTTTCCCCTCCCAGGAAGGATCCTATTAAATAATTCTTCACTGGCACGTATTACAATAATTCTCCAAGGGAAATTGCTAGTCTATTTGTATTTTACCGAATGTATTTTAAATAGGTATGTAATGATTCAACTAATTCATGATTCGATTTGATTCATGATATTGGGTTCACAATTCAATATCCCCACAATAGTTTTGAAAATATAGTAAATGTTACCAAAAAAAATGCAATATTTATTTTCCTATTCTTTATCAACTTAAATATTCCTTTT
>JAOTRR010000032.1:7145973-7161665 GCA_028570945.1 Gogo arcuatus
GTTCACTGCTCAGATGGGTTAAATACAGAGGAGGAATTTCACTGTGCAAGAGTACGTGACGAAAATTAAGGCTTCAGCCTTGGTTCTTCTTCTAAAGATTTTACTGATTTCAACTCCGAAACAGATTCTATTGGCAAGTACAGTACTTTTGCTCATTATAAGCAAGATTTTCAAGAAAGAAACTAAATTATATGCCAACAGATTAAGAAAGCGTAAAGCTTGTAATTAGTAAAAAGAAATGTCTAGAAATACGTTTAAAAATATTATATTTATATTTGGTGTATTGTCATTGTATAATTTGAAATACTTGATAGATTTGATTACATTCAAGATATTTTCACTTACTGTCTTTTTTTTTTCTTCCAGTGTTAATATTGTAGTAAATTTTGTTTCCCAGATGAGATTTCCTCATTTTTGGTGCTAATAATTTTTTTATAGACATTAAATAAAAGTGTCCAGGCAGTAGCCGATTAGACGCTTTTGAAGTTGTTTACTGTTTTGAATCTTTAAAAAAAGGTTATTTTATGCATTTCTTTAAAAATGTTTTAAAATATACTTAAAAAAGTACAGATTTTTAAAATTGTTATTCCTCTTTTTCAGTGTCAATAACTTAGAAATACTTTCAAATATTGTGATATGATATTTTTTGTATTGCCCACCCCTAGTTGGAAGTCTCGAGCTCATTATTCACCCATGTTAGTTCCTCACCTTTAGAGGGATCTTATTCTGCTCTTTGCGTTTGCGCTGGGCGCTCTTGACCACGCCAAAGAGGACGTCAGTATGGACGGTGCGCTCGTGCGCTTCGTCCAGGATCACAACTGTGTAGCGTAAAAGCAGCGGATCTCCCATTGCCTCTCTCAGCAGCATGCCATCAGTCATGAACTTCAGCTTAGTTTCTGGGGATGTTACGTCCTCGAATCGTACCGAGTAGCCCACCTGTGGAATTGTTGGAGTTACGTTTTTGGAGAGAGAAAAAATCAATAACTCAAAATGGTACCAAATGTATAACTGACATCATATACTTCCAAAACATGTGCAAATGTTTTCTTCTTAACCCACCAGTTTTCCAAGTTGTGTTCTCTTTTCCTCGGCCACTCGTCCTGCCAGTGAGATAGCAGCCACACGTCGAGGCTGAGTGACCGCGATGATGCCCTGCCGACCGATGCCAGCTTCATAGAGGTACTGAGGGATCTGCGTGGTTTTTCCCGAACCTGTCTCTCCTAGAGAACAGAGCAAACAGGTCGTCATCAGGAAAAGGGGCACTTTGTAGGGACCAACTCTTTGTAATGACGTATGGTTTTGTCTTTTCTTTTATCACAGCGATTCATGCTTCTTGAAATCTGATCAATGGCTCATCTCAAGTCAGAATTAGAGTATTTATTACAGCTCGTCTTCTCCTTGGAATTGGAAATGTGTGGACATTTCTACATAAAGGCAAACATCTTTCACTGGTGTGTAAATAGAAAGTGAAACTACAACACACTATTATGCAGACAGTATCAGAAAATGTGTGGAAAAGCATTGTTGAGTAAGTCTATATAGTGTTAATAAACAGTTAGTAAGTAAAGATGCTCTACCTGATTCGCTTGTACCAGATCAGTGTCACTGTTGTGCAAAGTTCACAAATATTATAAGTGTACCTGATAAAAATGACAAATTCAATTCATTCTATCTCACTGAACAAAAAGTAACCATTTACTCAGGTTCTTTCAGGGTTGTTGTATCTTAATGCTTGCAACTAGAAACTCTGACAGCAATGATACTGCTTTTCTTTATTCCAAACAGCTGTATTTCTAAAAAATCAAGGAGCAAGCTGTAGGTTTCAGCACTTCTTGTAGTTTCTGGAGCAAGGAAAACTACAACAACCAGATCACTAATGAAATGCTGTCTGTGTACAGTATTAACCTGCATGCTAGGCAAGCTTAGCATCACCTATACTGTATATTGTGGAAACTCTTACCGATTAACACAGCATTGTGCAGCTGTCTGAGATGATCTATGAGCTGAGATTTGGCCTGGTAAATAGGAAGCTGTTTTCTTTGCACGTCTATCGGACTGGGCGCATTTCCCTTCTTTGGCAGCAGCATTCCAGGCTTCTTGTTTGCAGGGGAAAAAGGGGAGCCCGGCTTAAATTTCTTAGCCGGAGGAGGATCAGGGTCGTGGGGCATGATCCGGAAGAACCGTCGAGCCGATATTAACCCACCCTACTCACACTTCACTTCCGACTCACTACCAAAACAGGCAAAATAGCACGTTTTCAAGTGTAAAGATGTCTTCGCCACTGCGGTTGTTTATCTAATCTTATAGGGAATCGCCTCTCACATGGATCATGCTCCGACGTCGCATGGAATTGACGTAAGAGCTAGTGATGCATCGTTCACTAGGGAGTCGGCTCTTTGAGTCTATTAGAAAGGGTGAGAGTCGACTTACATATAAGCCGGGCGTTTTTCCGTCAAGTATGTCCAATGTGAGAAAGGATGACTGGACACATGGAAATGAATCTTCTTACTGAAGTAGACACAACAACAACATGAATGCAGGTAGTCCTGGTTTTGGGGGGTTTTTTCATTAGAAGATAAAATGACATTTCATGGGACAATACAACCATGGTTATACAAAATAAGAACAATTTCTGGTCAAAATATCGCACATTTTGTCCGTTTAGAGACAAAAAATAACAAACGAGCCGCTTAGGAGCCGAAAGAGTCGGCTCTTATCTAATGAATCAAATGATTCCGTGAATCAAGAAAAATCCAGGGCGCGTCCCAAATCGAGTAGTGTCTTAAGCAACATACGGTATATTTATTTAACCAGTAACAACTTTATCCAGATCAGTGTCCATGTGGAGCTTATCCTGGGAAAACTGGGCTACAGTCCATCACACAATGCTATTTATTCATGTTGGTGTTGCCCTTTTTAACTAAAAAAACCCAACAACAACTGTTTCCAATATGTAAAATGGCGCGTTTCTTTTCGCTGTGTTGAATGCGCAGTAGTAGTAGTAGTAGTAGTATGGAGTTGTGGGCGGGACATAATGAGTGACAGCGATATTGATCAATCAGCCAACAGGACTCGTGTTCTATAATACCGCCTGATTTCCTCTTTCGGTCTCTTTTCTTTCACGCGTCCCTACTGTGAGGTGAGGGCAGCTCTGGTACTTCAGAGAGTTTTAATATTTTCCCCAGTTTTATTAATGGTTAAATGTTCATGTTTACCCGGAATACGTAGGGAAAACTTATGTGTAACGATTCGCCATAGAAATGTATAATTAAAAAAGCCAGTTTTCGCCTGAAGTGACTGGATGTTCAGAGTTAGCTTGTTAGCTAAAGGCCTTTCGGCGCCATGTTGCTTGGTCAATGAGATGAGCGCCATGTGATCAGCAGGATTGACCCGCTCGGTTATTATATACCCTATACTTGGAGTCTGAATATGTTTTAGTAGTAAATAAATCTTTAGTATTTTTACGAGCCCTGTAGAAAAACAGTTAACCGAAAATAACCAGCACTAATGGCTAATTTTACACACTATATACATTAGGTAGCGCTTGTTTTGTCCTGTACAGATGTTCAACTGTTGGTTACAATCGGCTGTTTTCTCTTTAAGATAAATCACCTTGTCTTTAAACCGGCTCTTAACCGATCCTTGGAAGCACTGCAAAGATGCCCAGGGAAGACAGGGCCACGTGGAAGTCCAACTACTTCTTGAAGATCATTGTAAGTGGTGATTTTTTTTTTTCCTGTTTCTTTCTATTATACTCTCTTTACTGTTGTAAAGGAGCATCTTCAGTTTAGGATTTCACACCCATGCTCTCTATCCTTCATATCTTAATGGATGTTGAGTTCAAAATGTTAAAACAGGACACCAGAATATCAGGGATGCTGAGCCCCTCGTCTTCCATCACTTGCCATCATGAATAGACACATTAAAACAGGATTTTAATCATGCAGTCCCATTATTGGCCTAATTTCAGCTTCTGTTATGCCAGGATCAGACTACACGATATTTTGTCTTTCATGATCGACACCATGTCAAATTAGGCAATCATAGTGCCATAAATTCTTACTGTGACTTGATTGGCAGACTGGCAACACAAGTTTTACCCTGAACAATCGTTGCTCATGTCCTTGAGTGTTGTCAGGGAGGAGGATTAAGAAATTGTGGCTGTCAAGGAACATGATGTAGGAGTTGTCAAACTAGGAGAGAAAATACAAAAAAATTTTGACATGTCCGACATTTCTTCGGAGTGTCGTGGCTGTCCCAGATGCCACATCCCTGTACTTAGATGATGTCGCACTACAAGGTCCGTTCGTCACTGGAAATTTGTTGACCATGACAAAATCGTGTCAAAATAAGGCTGAATTTGTGTAGTCTGAATAAAAGCAAAATAAATGTCCAAGCCTGTAATCAAATTGGCTGTAATGTTTGTTTCTCTTTAGTGTTCATTCTTGGCTGTCAGAACAACTTTTATGCTTTTGTTACTAGTAAGAGAGAGGCTCGTAATGGCTTGGTGTCTTGTTTGAATTCTTGGTCTTAAGATGTAAGTGAAGATAATCGGATAGTCAGATTTTCTTTGCAGTCTAAATCCTTTAATGTGCAAACTGTGCTTGTTGGTACACATATGGAATTTGCAGGATCAGTTACGAATCAGCTGTTGCAGTGCTGGTTGGTCGTTCCCCCTGCATAAATCAACTTGTTTCTTACTATCCCTGTCTGGCTGCATCCCACAGCTTGCAGGGACGCTTAGTCTCAAACATTGCACTAGAGGTCTACCCAGAACTATTTATTTAATCTCGATTCTGCCAGTCCTGAAGGAATTCTCCCTATTCTTAGTTCAGTTTTGCTTTTTGGTTCGCAGCAACTGCTGAATGACTACCCGAAATGCTTCATCGTGGGTGCAGACAACGTCGGCTCCAAGCAGATGCAGACCATCCGTCTGTCCCTGCGGGGCAAGGCAGTCGTGCTCATGGGCAAGAACACCATGATGCGCAAGGCTATCCGTGGCCACCTGGAGAGCAACCCGGCCCTGGAGAAGTACGTATGCATCTGTGGGGGCACGGTGTGTTTAAGTGTTTACATAACTTGGTCTTTATAGGTTGTTTCTAGATATAGCATCTTGAAGAGTGCCTGTGAATTGCAGTGAAAACACTTTCAAAATTTTCCCTTGATTGACCACATGTCCTTTAAAGAACATATATCTGATGAGATGGTGCAGACCAGCTCTAATTCCAGAGCTGATTTCCAGGCTGTGGGTTGGTGTTTTTTGTTTTTTTTTTCCTTCCCTTTTTTTCTTTTTAAAAAAAGCAAAAGCCAGAAAGGAAGAGCCTGTAGAAACCCACTGCAAGACAGTGTTCTTTAAAATTATGATTATAGGTCTAATTGCTTTAAAAAGTTAGCCGCACCTTTGTCCATGGCTGAATTTGCAGGATCAGTTACGAATCAGCTGTTGCAGTGCTGGTTGGTCGTTCCCCCTGCATAAATCAACTTGTTTCTTACTATCCCTGTCTGTCTGCATACCACAGCTTGCAGGGACGCTTAGTCTCAAACATTGCATTCTTATGGTGGAAATTTTATATGCGTGTTTTTTTGTGTGTGTTTTTTTGATGTCTGAGTAAACGTTGGCTGGCTCTTTAACAGGCTGCTTCCCCACATCCGTGGAAATGTGGGCTTTGTCTTTACCAAGGAAGACCTGGTTGAGATCAGGGACCTGCTGCTGGCCAATAAGGTAATTCTCTACCTTTATTTCTAACTTCCTTTTTTAAATTCCCAATGTACATATTTTGTTTTAAGTCATCTTCTCTTTAGGTGCCAGCTGCTGCCCGTGCCGGTGCCATCGCCCCCTGTGAGGTGACTGTGCCTGCTCAGAACACTGGGCTGGGCCCTGAGAAGACCTCCTTCTTCCAGGCTTTGGGTATCACCACCAAGATCTCCAGAGGAACCATTGAAATCTTGGTAAGTCAAGTCAGATTTTATTTACTTTTATCCTTGGCTCTCTTGCATCTCTTGTAGGTTGTTAAGTCCACTGTAAACTGTATATCTAACAGTGCTCTCTCTTTCCAGAGTAACGTGCAGCTGATCAAGCCTGGGGATAAGGTGGGTGCCAGCGAGGCCACGCTGCTCAACATGCTGAACATCTCGCCCTTTTCCTACGGGTTGATCATCCAGCAGGTCTATGACAACGGCAGCGTCTACAGCCCTGAAGTGCTGGACATCACAGAGGATGCCCTGCACATGAGGTTCATGGAGGTGAGTGGGCCTTTAGTCATTTAATTCTGTGAAACTCATTTTCCATCATGTATGCTTGAGTCAGTTCTCTCTCCACAAATCAAATCTTCATACTATCCCTGTCTGAAATCCCAACTGGTTTGTTGGTTTGCAAGTACCAAGTCACAGATTTGTTTTAACTCTCTCTGTTTTAGGGTGTGAGGAACATCGCCAGTGTGTGTCTGCAGATTGGCTACCCAACTCTTGCCTCTATCCCTCATTCCATCATCAATGGATACAAGAGGGTTCTGGCTGTTGCTGTGGAAACAGACTACTCCTTCCCTCTGGCTGATAAGGTAAAATCTTCTGCTTTGCTATGCGAGAGACATCTCTACCAGTGCAGGTTAGGTTACAAAGCAGCTGTTGCAGTGCTGCTCTGTCGTTCCCCCTGCAAACAGAAACCTGTTTCCTCCTATCCCTGTGTGCCAGCCTCCTCCGGCAGACAGGGACGCTAAGTCTCGGACACTAAATGCACTTGATGGCTGGACAGTAAAGGCTTTTGAGTAGATGTGCCCTATGTGTCTACAAAACAAGCCCCTATTGGTCTATTAAGAATACCTCAAATTATTTGAAAGTTGGAATTAAATGATCACTTGCATGTACAAAAATTCAGCATTGTAATCATTAAAACTCTTGCCCCGTTCCAAATGGTGCCTTTGTGGCCCATGTTTGCACGTGCCCACTAGGTCTGGGACACTGCAGGGTTACTGGATTAACAAAATGATTTTGTCTCCAACCAGTAAACAAATATTAGACCTTTATATGATCATGTTTGAGTGAGTAATGAAAGCAACTTCATGACTCTCTACCAGTATCATTGAATGGGAAGTCATGCACTCTCCAAACTGAATTTGCTGGCCCAAATGATCACTTTTGTACCCACACCTCACATTGATGTCACTGAAGTGTGTACTTGAAAGAGGACCACTGGATGCCATTTGGAACACTGCCTCTGTTGGGGAGGTTTGTGCAAACTTGGCTGCAGAAAGCTATTATTCAAAACTGGATACAGGCCAAGAAATCGATCTCTCATCTGATCCAAATGAAAAGTGGTTACTCTTCACTCTAGTATTAACTCTGGTGTGAAGCTTTGTACCAAGTGTGGAAACTCCCATAGTGTAAATATGACGGGTGATACAGCGTTCACAATGTAACTTCCTGTGGGGTTTTTTTTTTTTTTTTCTTTCTTTCTTTCTTTCCTGCTCCCCTCCAGGTCAAGGCCTTCCTGGCTGATCCCTCTGCTTTTGCTGTGGCTGCAGCTCCTGCAGCTGCTGCTCCAGCTGCTGCTCCTGCTGTGGCTGCAGAGCCAGCCAAGGAGGAGTCCGAGGAGTCTGATGAGGACATGGGCTTCGGCCTGTTCGACTAAAAGAAGCAGTGATCACCATAACCTGCTTCATGTGAACATCAATAAAAATTTTTGAAACTGATGAAATTTGTGTGGTGTTTTTTTTTTTTTTTTTTTTTTTTTAAATTAATGTATGGTGCAAAGTGTTTTCTACAACTGACTAGTGGCATGTGGTGGCTCCTTGCTGATGATAGAATTATGGCTGTAAATCAATTATGAAAAGGGAAACGTTATGGCATCAGAGGGTGCTGGTCATGCGTGCGTTGTGTCCGCGCATGCGCAGTGCGGATCCATCGCTAGGAGGGTGGGTGGGATTATAAACCACAGCTAGCAGCAGCAGGCTAACAACCCCGAAGCGCCGAGAGCAGTCGCATGTTTCCTGGGCGTGAACCGCTGTCGAAAGTGTCGCAAATACCCGCCGGCTAAGGGGAGACATTCTCCGGAGAAAGAGTACAACCTCTCGGCCGGGGGGAGGAAGGACACACACAGACCGGTTTACTACTAGCACTGTGTTTCACACACCGGACACTGAAACGGGAAACGACGCGCAGACGGGGAGCTAGCGAGCGAGCAGTGCCATGGCGCGGGACTATGATTACCTCTTCAAGCTCCTCATCATCGGCGACAGCGGTAAGGAAAGAGCGGGGATGCGAGACGGGAAACGGGCCTCTGCGAGCAAATTTTGCGGCGAACTGGAAAATTTCGTTGCTTTGTCTTGGTTAAGCTTTTCTTCAGATATAAACTAGCACTACGAGCGCTTTTGTTTGGTAAATTTTTATTTATTTGTGTGATACACCCTAGCTAGCAGGTGGCTAAGTAACACATAACTCGGTGTAGCTAGTTAGCGAATGTCGTCCAGGGCGGGAAGTGGTGTTAGCCGAGCCGGTGTGATGATAGTAAACATGGAACCGGCGATTTAGAAGATTTTATAATTGTACACAGAAAGTAGGATTACTAATTATCCAGATATTAGTAGGCATGTAGGTTTATACTAAAAGTGACTCGGCATGCTGTATTTTGCGTTGGAGTGTTAGTGTTAACCTGTGGTCATGCTAGCGGTTCAGATACACGGATGATTTTCATGTACAAACTGAAGTGTCGCCTCATCTGGGGTCTTATTTCTCAGCACTCGGCACTTTGAGTTGCTTGCACTAAAGACATCCATTCCCCGGTGTATATTAGTTTTATTTAGTCATTATATAGATGTACAACTCGGACTGCACATTGGGATTAGGGGTCAAATATATATGTTTTTAGATCCTCTGAGTCTGTGCATTTGTGGTATCTTTAAGAAACGTGAACTGTCCCTGTGAAACATGTGTACATCGACGCTTATCTTTTATGGCATCTTTCAGTCTGCTATACTGAAAGTGAAAATTATCTACATTTGGCTGGTTTGCTTCCTCCAACTTGCCCAGTTCAGCTCGGTTTAGATTTGTAAATTTGCAAATGAATTGAATCCGGTGATTTGGCTGCAAATAAAACGCCAAAAAAAAAAAAAAAAAATCAATCAGGATTGAGAAACACTGATAGTATTTTTTTTTAAAATTGCACCAGGACAGCAATGTATCCCAAACCATTAGAACAAAAAGTGCATTAAAGGGGCCAGCTCGCCCTTCCCAGAAGCCTCTGTGCTAAGGAGCGAGTTGCCATTTTCGATGCCATCATTATTCCGCTGTTATGTTTGAAAAACGATCTGTGACAGTGTGGTGATATCCTACACCATAGATCATAAATTTTAACGTGAAAATAAATATATTTTGTCGAAGTAGTTCTATTTTAAGTCCTTTTGACTGATCCATTCAGTTTTCATATGGTTATTCCGTTGGAACGGACCAGAACCGGCATCAGCCATGTCGTGGGCAGCCACGGAGGAAAGATATCAGGCATATTGTATTCCAAATTGTTTTCTTTTTTATTAGCAAAAGTTTTCTCGTAAAGGCTCTGTATTCAGTTAGGTGTGCACGCATGAGGAGAGCTAGGAGAGTTGTGGTGAACGTGCTTTCAAAACGCAGTGGCTCATATGTAAACCAAAACAGTGAATTGGATTCTAGGAAGGCTGAGCTGTCCCCTTTCATTTCTGTGTATTTAATTAAAATGTTGAAATACCAAAATACATAATCATAGCGCTTCAAAATTTAAGACTTCGTATAAAAAATGTAAAGCAAATAAGTGTCACTTTAAGGTGTGACTAAGTTTGTCGATTCAGATTTTACTTTTATTCTCGATGGGATTTCTTATTAAAGCTCCGGATTGTTAGGATGAGACATTATTTAACATTCTGGTGATTTAAGTTAAAAAAAAAAAGTAAACAAAATGTCATCGAACATGCATCTTAAGGCATTCATACATATTAATATTTTTATTCAAACTTTCATTATTGTAGATTTTATCATTTAGGATATTTGTCATGTCGTGTGCCTACAATGTGGTACCTCATGAGATATCGCGTATAAGCAGGTCATCGGGACTGTATGGCTTGCTTGATGGGTCGAAAGTTATACAGCTTGGGCTGTTCAATGTCACGAGTTGTTTCAGTCTAAAGTATGATGATGTATGTTGATGTATTTACAGTTCACTTGATTTATTTGCCTGTTAGTTGTTCTGTCTCATCCTGCTACCAAAATGCACCCTCCTCCCTAACCTCTACAAATGGCAGTGCCCAGTGTAGGAACCTAAAGCAGCGTATAATGAAATGAACAAAGGTGTTCCGACATGCCTACAAAATGGCTTCTCAAAATGGTGCACTATATAGTGAACAGAGTGTAGGTCACTGAGAGACTGTTTGCTAATGCATTTCACTGTTCTCATTACTTTCACTTTGATGTGTTGTAACCACAGGTGTGGGGAAAAGCAGTCTACTGCTGAGGTTTGCAGACAACACATTTTCAGGTAGGAAACCTCTCACAGTCTGCTCTTTTCCAACAAGCAATACCAAAGCATAACACATTACTGTACATGGCTACATAGTTTACGATTAGTAATTTTGGAATAATTTGTAAAATTTCAAGTAGAACTTTTCCAACTGAGAGTGTGGTCTGGCATGGTGTAGTTACTAATCAGAATCCAGAACCATCTGTACTCCAGTCGAGTACCTGTGTCTGTTTTACAAGATACAACAGTACCCATGAACGGCGAAGGTGTTCTGTGGAAGTTGTGCGATGATGGACACGATTAAAGGGATAATTCAGTATTTGTTATTTAGTCAACCATCTAATTGATTTGTAAAGAACTACTCATTTTGAACGTCTTTATCACAAATTTTAAAATTCAATTAACAAGTAAATAAATTAAAAGTAAAATAACAAAATAAGTCAGTAGAGTAATTTTCAGTTATTTTTTATTTAACATCCTGAAAATGAAAGTATCCATCCAGATTCAGATTATGACAAGGTTTATTATTAGTGTTGTCCTGACAGAACACCATCGTTACCATCATCATGACCTCTGAGTTCATTGGCGCTCTCTGTATTTCAGGTAGCTACATTACCACCATCGGCGTGGACTTCAAGATCCGGACGGTGGAGATAAACGGAGAGAAGGTGAAGCTGCAGATTTGGGACACGGCGGGACAGGAACGGTTCCGTACTATCACTTCAACGTAAGTACCACATTCTTAGGCCACAGGGCAAGACCTTCACTACTGAGCTGGCTTTGCACCATAATCGTTTGCTTTATGTCAAGCTCGTATGTGTGGACACAGCCGAAGTCAAGGAGGGTATATGAGTCTGGTTTACGATACTTATTCAGCGTATGGATACGAGAGAGACCCCCATATCTGGTTTACCGTTAAGACCCCCATTCAACTTGTTTCCTTATTAGCTTCTTACTATTATCTGTAGCTTTCATGCTAAACTGACTATGAAACAGTGACATTGGTGTTTTCCACTGAAAGACTTGTCAATTTTCTTCTGCCTAGTTGAATTTGTGCAGGACAATATTGGAAGTAGGAAATTGCAGAAACACCATGTATGATTCCAAATTAAGAATAATCCCACGTCAGCTACACCCTTTCCCCCCCCAAACCACAGAAACCGAAGTGATGTCTTTCCCTTTCATTCAGCTTCACTTATGAAGTGGTGCAGAAATGATCTTCTTTTCCTATGCTTTCTTCCACCACTGGTATAAGTTGGGTGTTTATGTTGCTTGGAAGATGCCTCTGACCACTGTTCTGATAAAAATAAATAATGAATAAATAAAGGAGTTTTTGTAGCGCTATGATTAAATGGTATTTGACATATTAATGACTATTTAGTAAGGAATAAAACTCAAAGTTGATTATTCTTCAATACAAGCACACCAAAACTGTTTTCTTCCTCTCATACCACAGCAATTTGCCAGTTCAATTTTAATGTTAATTAAAGAATGGCCTGTTATATCTTTTATCCACGTATAGTTACATATAATGTTGTGGAACATCCCTAAAACAAGTTCGAACCTGTTATCACTTCACTTCGTTACAACTAAACTGTCCTTCCTTCCCTGTTCCATGGCGGAAAGCTCAAAAAAAAAAAGCAAAAGCGTTACCTCTGACTGAAAGTGCTGACACTGGAGACTCCTTCCATACGTGTTAAATAAGCATCATATCAATAGTTATGTGTTTTTCTTTGTTAAATAACATCACTTTTTTTAATCTGTTCGTTATTAGTCTTACTCTGTTTCCGCTTGGTCTTAAATACGCTTAGTCTGAGCACCACCTCATCAGGCAAGAAACAGTAGATTGAGGTGTCTCACTTCCCTTTTTTCAGACAGCGTATAACCACAAGTGTGAAATACTTTCCTTTTAGTCTATAAATTGAGTTCCGTTACATGAAGATCAAAGTATAACTTCTAGTTTTGGTTTGATGTCATTTTTCTGTTAATATATGGTTTGTTTTGTTTTACACAAGCTAGCAGTTTGTCCTGGGTTGATAGAAATAATAAGCTATCAGGGAATAAGACACAGTGTCTATGTTGTGTGTGTTCTATACTAATATAGAAATAATTAAAATTTCTATTTATCTTTCTCCATTTTTGTTTTTTGCAAAAATGGTCAAATCCAACATCCCTGATTTTTCCCCTCCATCTTTTTTGCATGCGCATTCATTAACTTGTGCTAATTAGTTTCTAATCGTGTATAAAATTGCACATATAATTAGACAGACTGCAGAAATCTCAATACATCTCAGTCCTTGTGCTGTGTGTTCATTTTCTACAGTACACTCTGAGCTGTTTGCAGTAGATGAATGAGGTGAACAGATGCTTGTTGTTGCTGCTGTTGTTGTTGAGGTTTGCTGGTATGCAGGAGCGCAGTGGTGTGGTCTGTCATTAGAGTAAGTGAATTTGAGCCTTGTTTTGCAGTCAAACAGCAGTGAGAATGAAAAGCCAGTCTCAAGCAAGGCTGCTGACTTGCCAAATATAAATAATGGAGTTTGTGGATGTGCTGAGCATGCGTCAGGTTTTCTGTCAAATTCCAGTCATCATGGTGAAAGAAGGTGCAAATGTGTTTTCGCATTTTTATACAAGTAAGCTTGGAGCAAAGAATGACTTGAGTTTTTACTGCTCATCTCAGGTGACCTCTTCCTGTCTGTGGAAAGGATCACAGGAAGTGATGCAGCCACAGGTCACCTCAGCTGTCACTCCACCCACTTCCTCTCTTCAACTTGATAAGAGCATGAGCGTTTCAGCTTCAGAATATCACTTTTAGGCTACATAGTTTGTTTTTCACATTTATTATGAAAATGGATATGTAATGAAACTAATATGTGGGAATAAATGATCTGCATTTTTCAGAGATACAAGGATGAAGAAGTCAGCCAAAATGTTTAGCTAGATTTATGTTAGGTGAAACATGGAGTCATGAAAATATAAATATGGATGTTTTGCCCTTTTTTGATGATATAAATATGATGAAGATTGCAGTAGCATTCGAACAGTGAAAATCATTCTGAGAGCCCCAAAGTGCTTTAAAATGTTGATGCCTTCATTGAGCATGTCTTGAATGTCTTAGTGCTCAATCATTCACTTACAATAACCACATTTTCTTGGTTAGAGTCACAGTGGATCCAGGGCCAGTCACACAAACATTCACACACGTTCAGTCATGGTACGTTCACACCAAACGCGGCGAGAGTGTTAAAATTCGCTCTAGCTGCCTTCCCAACGACGCTGTCGAAGTTTGTGGACGCTCCGTGACGTAGATGAAATAGGCGGCTCGTTCATTCGGATTGCTTCATCTTGCAAACTTTATTTAAAGGGGCCGCAAAGCAAACAGACACGTCAACCGGTATCTTTGTGCTGACTGACCACAAGTATGGTATAAGTTAACTTCATGAAATCTTTTAAATGTGAAGGTAAGAAATTGATCAATGAAGGAAAACAATGAACAATTATGATTACATTTTTGGTAAGAAAATAAACGACATAAACAAGCTAATTAAAAGCCATTTGTGTGGTGTGCCTTTTGTGTTGATGCTAAGTGTTAAGTCAAATTTCAACATGCAGTTTAGTTGTTGTTGTTTGTTTGTTTTAATTTATGTCCCTGTACGCAAACAGGGACACATCATAAATAACCCCACCACCACAATTATTAATCTGTCCTCCATTGTACAGTTCTGATTGGTTGCCGCCAAACCGCGTCATAGCTCATTACCTTAAAGTTGCCTGGACTTCAACTTTATTCTGACACCAACGATCATGCTCTTGTTCGCCGCTGAGAGACGCTGGCTTTCAAAGAAAACCAACGACTTTTGGTCGTTTTGATGCCCTCGTTGCTTTTGGTGTGACTTTATCATAGGCAGTCCCTGTTTTTCTAAGGTGGGAGGAAACCGGAGAACCTGGAGGAAACCCACATGAACATGGCAGAACATGAAATTCACCGAGTGTAAATGAGTTCAGGATCGTTTTGAGTCTGTAACACTACTCACTTCAGCACCGTGCTGCCCATGATATAATGCTGAAATTAATATGGGAACGTGTGTGTGGAATTTATGACAGAAGAAACGTAAATGTTAAACTGTTTCTCTGCAGGTACTACAGAGGCACACATGGTGTGATAGTGGTTTATGATGTGACGAGTGCAGAGTCCTTTGTAAATGTCAAACGATGGCTTCATGAAATCAACCAGAACTGTGACGATGTTTGTCGAATATTAGGTAAGGGCTGCTGTTTACCACGCATGCCACATGTAACATACAGGTGTCAACATATAATTTCATATTGCAGTGATATTGTTTCCTTTGCTAATTGTCATCAGTTTTAGCGCTTATACCTGGTCTGTATTATTAACCCTTCTCTTTATGCTACAGTGGGTAATAAGAACGACGACCCCAACTCAAAGGTGGTGGAGACGGCTGATGCACGGAAGTTTGCGGAGCAGATGGACATTCGACTGTTTGAAACTAGCGCCAAGGAGAACCTCAATGTGGAGGATGTAAGTAAACTGTAAAACAGCAAGGGTTGAACTAGAACTGTGCACACGGAGGTTTTTTTTTTTTTTTTTCACTCTCACAGACAGTTTTACTACTCGGGCAGTTATTTCTGCTTAAAACTGGATACTTTGTCCAATTCTACCAAATATAAACAAGTAATTTAATCACTGTTGAAATTTTCTTTTTCAACAAGCACAATAAACGGACTGATTCATTTCAGTTGCTGCATTCAGGCTTTAACAAGCCGGGAGGTCAGATCAAAAAAAAAAAAAGACAATTCAGTCAAAAAGAAAAGGATGCAAGAATGTGAGAGAGAAATTTCACTTCATGCCAAGTTCATCTAGATGAACTTTAACTCCACAAAGTTGCAAAGTCTGGAAGCATGAGCCAAAACAAAGAAGAGGGTGGGCTGGGAAAGACAAAAATAATCACAAATAAATTCACCATTGGAGTATATAATGTCCCACATAATGTGTTTGTTTCAATAAAATAAATTAATTAATAACAATCATCATCTTTATCAGTGTAAATTAATTCTTTTTAGCTACAGTTAATTAATTATATTTTAAAGGTCCCATGAAATACACTTTTCAATTATTTAACAATTATTCACCGTAGGTGAAGTGAATATCGCTGAATAATAACCGAGACGAAGTCGAGGTTATTATTCACCGATA
>JAOTRR010000032.1:7174371-7185403 GCA_028570945.1 Gogo arcuatus
TATCTTTTTCAATGCTTTGAGCTTGTCTGTTATCTTTATGCTCATGTAAATTGTCTTTTTGTTTTCTGTCTCCTGTCTCCTCTCCCCCCCCCCCCCTCTCCTCTAGGTGGCATTTTACGAGGAGGAGCGGGCCATTCTGGCTCTCAGCACCAGTCCCTGGATTCCACAGCTCCAGCATGCCTTTCAGGACCAAGATAACGTCTACCTGGTAAGTGATAAAGTTGAATAACACGAGTTAACACTTAGGGGATTTTAAAGCTTGCGTTTGAACTCCGAGTGCAGTACTTTGATTGAGTGCTACAAATCCCAGGTGCGGTCCCGGGAATTCATCTCTGATCTTCATATGAACTCTGGTGAGGGTCACACCATGTCTGAAAGGAAGTCAATCCCAAATAACATGAATTGTTGTAATTGTCCTGTTCCAAACACACTTCCTGTTTCTAGCTTCACAATGGTGAAGAATGTTGCGTATTGTACTGCAAATGAAACCTGCAGATATAGATACTGTATATCCAGCATAGAGAGCATTCAAGCTACGACTAAAATGTGTTGTTGTTTTTCTGTATAGGTTATAAGCAGCTTTGATCAGTTTAGAGTAATATTAAGGAAACACTAAGTAAAATAACTAATATAAGAATGAAGTAAACATTAATAAGAACAAAAAGGGGATGCGCTGTGTAAAGATTTTGCACATGCGCTATAAAATTGTACGATCGATCCGTGCTTGGGAAAGGAATTTCCTTTTTCAGGCCACAAGCAATTTGTAATGTTTAAAAGACAGAGCACATGGTCATTATTGATTTAGAAACAGTAGCAATTTTGCTATACAATTGATCTGGCTAATTTCTTTATTTCATGATTCTGTTTACATTTTTCTGGCCTGGAAATTAGCTTTCCCCCACCCCCAGTTGGAACAGAGCTGCTCACATCTGAATTTTTTTTCTTAAAAGGTGACTCATAAAGCAGCCACAGTTTGAACAGAGGAAGGCATGTCAGTTCGCCTCTCGGGCAGTACAGGGCACTAAAAATACAACATTACAAACACCTGCTTTGCATAATGGAGAAAATAAGGCAAGCAGTACTGATAAATCCACAGAACCTCTGTGTCCTTGTGGTTAGTGTGATGAGATTCTGCTCCCCACACAAACACCTGTAGGTCAGTTTGGATGGAATGAATGGACTGTTTATAATCAGTGTCATGGAAAGTGGTGAGGGATGACATCAGTGCTGTTGTTTTTTAAATGTATCCATGTGTTAGGTCTGGGTTTGTTTTTTGTTTTTTCCAGCAAAATAAGAGCACTTTAATGGAAGCCGACTCGGACACAGTTGTCCTTCTGCATTCGGCTCATTTCTGTTGGCTCACTTTGACCCAGACAGTGAGAATGAAAGCTGTTAGTTCTCTTATGAAAATGTGATACAGAGAAATAGAGAAAGGCATAAGACCTTTGGTTCATTTCTGAGAAACATCACATTAATATTTACTGATGAATCATCATGCTTGTGTTCTTTGCTGATAATCTATTTGTTCTGCCCAAACTCTGAGTGCCAGTGAGATCTTAATGGTGACCAAAGAGGATGATGGCTTCTACTAAATGCTGTAAATGTTAAAGAGGAACCATGAAGTTACTGTGCTATCGAATATTCAGATAACGTAGATTCTCATCCTATTGCCATTCTTATTATGACCAGTAGAGGGACTCAACCACCTCTGGTCTTATTTCAAATACACGTGTATTCAAATTTCCATCCAGGTTCCCTCATCAGGCACACAAACTTTTGATCAGAGAGACTGCAAAGCTGCTCCTGAAGTGTTCACCAGATTATTTTTTTTCTAACAGAATAAATGGTTTGCCCTTACATAGCTAGAGATAGGACAAATTAGAGATTCCTAAATGCAGCTTTGTAATTCTCTCTTAAAATATCGGATATTAGTGCACCAAACTTTATAATGGACTTAGAAAGAAAAGAACTTTCAGATTAGGAAAACACGTAAGGCTGTCAGATCCTTTTAAAAATGCATTCTAATTTGAATTTTGTCAAATATTTAATAATCAGATGCATCTGAATATTCATGAGCGTATAATTCGGCGCTGCAAAGACATTAGCAACAGTGCTACACTGAACCCTTATCATATTTTTTTTTTTATCATAAACCTTAACTTTTCAGATTTGTTTTTATTTAAGCACAATAATGCTTTCTTGTTGATGATATTTAGCTGGAATTTACATATCTTGGGTATAAGAAAATCTTCACACAGGATTAATTCACACAGTTAGGCTAAATCCCCAGTTGCTTCCTATCCAGACCAACCTTTATGCAAAAAGAAACGCCAAAACGGCAGTCTCCTTTTTTTCCCCCCAGTAAAAATGGCAGCCAATGGACATATTAATCTAGAATGATTGACAGTTGTGTAGGTGTTTTGAACTCACTGATATTAACCCACTCTCCTGGAGTGCATGTATATCAGGGATTTTATGGTGACTACCAGGAGCTTCAGGGGGGAAAAAGCTGTTTTAGTTCAAATGTAGACAGAAATGTTTTCCTGAACATTTTCACAGTAGTTGCCAGAATAGGAAGGTAGAATCACAATTCTAGTATACACTTTACTACTTTCTCCACACATAAACTCTAGTGTCTGTCTTAACTGAAGCAGGCAAGTGACAGCCTTTGCCCCCAAGCACCTTTTGGTTACTGTAAAACCCTGTATATACACACTACAGTTTTTCCCTTAGGCAAGTGATTTTGTTAAAGCACTGTATCAAAAATGTATCGTACAGAAAACGTCACATATAACTTACGTTATTACATGGGATACAACAAGAAACTTAATGGCGTAGACATTATATACACTGTCATTTGGATGATTCATCCACTGAAAAAAGAGTAACTCTGTCATTTGAATGTAGATTTTTTTTGGTGAGGTGCAGTGGTTAGCACTGTCGCCTCACAGCAAGAAGGTTCTGGGTTAGAAACCCGCGGCCGACTGGAGCCTCTATGTATGGAGTTTGCATGTTCTCCCCTGCGTGGGTTTCCTGCGGGTGCTTCGATTTCCTCCCACAGTCCAAAGACATGCTGATTAGGTCAACTGGTTACTCTAAATTGACCACAGCAGTGAATGTGAGTGTGAATTGTTGTTCATCTCTGTGTTAGCCCTGTGATAGATTGGTGACCTGCCCAGGGTGTACACCGCCTCTCACCCAAAGTCAACTTGGATTGGCTTCAGCTTCCCCCGCAACCCTGACGGATAAGCTAAGCGGTATAGATAATGGATCAGGGATCAATATGAGCTAACTGTAGATAAATCTGTATTGCCATTTATAATGGCCTATAAATGACAATTAAAAAAGAAAAGGAGAGATGGAAAATGGATCCTTTAACCATGTTATGCGGGTTGTCATTGCTTAGTTTGTCCACCAGAGGGTACACTGCAACTCCATTGTTGGCAACACACGTGTTTGGAACCCCACAAATCACCCACAATCAGCGGACCCAGGCAGAGCCAAGCAGAGTAGTAATAGTGTGTCACACAGATTAAGGCATTCAACTATTAAAAAAAAAAAGTCAGTTTCAGTTGTACAAATAAAATAATGGCATATATGTACAAAATCTATTTTTTAGTTTTAACTGAAATAATTTTTTATACAGTTCCCATATAAATAACTAAATAAAGTATCCTAAAGTGTTTCATAGTTATATTAACATTGCATATATGCTATATTTGAGTGAGGAAGATGAATTAAACATTTTTTTAAATTAAGTAGGCTATACCTTGAAAACACATAACTAATAAAAGTGCATGTTTCAGGATGAATAGTTACGTATATAGGCCTAATTAAAGTAATTCTTTTGTGTACATAATTCAGAATGTTTTTTCATGTGTATTAATTGACTATTTTTGTTCTATTCACAATATTTTAACACATTTCTATTTGAATGAATACGTTTATCTTTTTTTCCCCGAGGGGTGTGTATCAGCCGATAATCTTGGTTATTGGAAATCAGACATTTATCATTAACGGTATCAGTGCTAAAAATCCCTTACTGGTCGGGCTCTAGTTTCTGTGTTAGTTTTTAACATAAAGTGGTCATACTGGGACAAATATATGATATTTAATGAGGTTGCATTAAGATGCCTGAAGCCTGATTTGTCAATGCATGAGGGCACCCTGAATCATGAATCTGAATCATTCCGTGTAATTGTGTAGCCAGTGATATTCCGAGAAGATGCTGAAATCTGACTTTTCCTATTGCAATCCTTGGGAATTCTACAATACCCATTGATTATGTTAAGACTTTGAAGGACTTGATGGCAGCTAACAGGTTTAATAAGTTTGTGTGCGTGTGAGACGGAGGTCTTCACTGTGAGGTCTCCAGTGTGCGTCCATCTAAACCAGTGATTTCACAAAGAATGGGATTTGTTGATTCCTCCCCTGCGCGTATGTTTTGACATGCTGTGGGCATGGACTGGGTTTCTGTGAAGCCCCTGTGAAGCCCCTGCTCATTTGCGGGGTGTGGTGAGATTTGAAAGCCTGCAGCACAGAAGCGGGATTCTCATGAGAGTAAACACAGACGGTTCTATCTGCGCAAATGATTTTTCTTATTCCAGCCTAAACTCCCATCATCCCCCCCTCTTCTTACTGCCCTCTTCCTAAATCATGACCTGTGCATATTAGATAAATTTATAAAAAATAAAAATAAATAAAAAATCTGTCATTGTCTGAGCACAAGACCCTCACTACCTTGTTGCTAGGTAACGTTGGCTAGAATGCTGTGCTGCCATTTATGGTCTGGCAGCTTGGCCTCCCATTCATGGTGTGTGTGTTTGTGTGTGCGCGTGTGTGTGTGTGTGTGTGTGTGTGTGTGTGTGTGTGTATGTGTGTATGTATATGAATGCGTCACCACACCATCTCGAAGCTCCTGTGTGTTATTGTGGGAATGTCAGTGAGGCAACACACACACACAGAGCTCTGTTTCAGCTCTGCAGAGTGCCCATTCTGGAAACCCGGTGGTTTCTGTATGGTTTCTGTGGTGCACATCTAGCCTCAGGGTATTTACCACTGATGTGCTGGAACAGACTATCTGAAGGGTCCTTTATCAGAGACTCTTCTGTATGTGAATACGTTTGACCAAAAATTGAGTCAGAGCGCCATCACGCCATGCTGAATCAGACACATCACATCCAACTGCACACAGGACTGAGCAAGCATCTGGCATGCAGTCTCTCAGAACAGACCAGATCAGACATGTACCTGATCTGTGTGTTTGAGAGAACGAAAAATGGACAATCACAATTTAAACTCGAAATTGAATTTCAGTTACTTTATAATTCTACACTGACAAGATAAGGCTTGCATCAGCAGTAGTGCTGCACTACACTATGCTCTTACAGTACATCACATACAGTGAGGGGAAATTAAGTATTTGGTCACTTTTGATTTTGTTATTTAATATACCTCCAGTGTATATATCCACTTCAAATGTACAAACAATGTCTTTTGACTTATGAACAAAATAGCATTTGTATGTATTCGTAGGCATAAACATAGAAATGTTTAAAAAAGAAATTGATTGGGGGGGGGGGGTATTCGGACATCAAAAATTACCATTAGTGCTTTTCAGCGGTAACTCGGAGAGTGACTCAGAGAGCGCAGACCTCCACCAAGGCCAAATGCCGTATCTTGCAACGTTCAAGAAAGTGAAACTAGATCCGCCCCATAACTCCTATCCGCTTCAAAATTTTGTGTGTTCTTCCTTGGACCATTCTACAGCCTTCCACTAAGTTTCATGGAAATCGGGGTGGTAGGTTTTGTGCAATCCTGCTTACAGACAGACAGACAAACAAACCGCACCGAAAACATAACCTCCTTGGCGGAAGTAATAAGTAACTAACTCTGGAGCACTGTGGTTCAATTTTTGTAGTCCATGTCTCTTGGCAAATCTTCAATTCCCCAAGGTTCTGATGGCCCTGGCAATTTCAAAATCCTTTATAAATTTTCAATGGGATTCAGGTCAAGTGATTGGTTAAGCCATGCAAGGCCTCCTTGAGTTATTTTAGCTGTATGTTTGGGGTTGTCATCTTGTTGAAACATCCATCTTCTTCCCACATTCACTTTCTTGGCTGATGAGATTAAATTCTCCTCTATGATGTCCCGGTACATCGCTCCATTCATGTTTTCTTTGATGCCCCAGTACCGTTTGCAGAGGAGCAGCCCCCTTATCATGATGCTCCCACCACCGTGCTTCACTGTGGGAATGGTGTTCTAGGGATCTCACACACAACCCTCTTTTGATTTTGTCTGACCAGATTATATTGATTATATCCAAAAGAGTTGTGCTTTGTCTAAATGCTTTTAGACACACATCTCTGTAACTGCTGTTCTTGCTCTCAGTTTGAGATCCATGTAAACATCCACCATTTCCAATTTGCCCCCTGCAACACAGTTTTTCATATTTTTCATTTATGTATGCGATAAATTACATGCATTTATTCCGAGCCATTTTCAGCAAAAGACAAGTCACTTAGCCAAAAGACTTGTATTAGGCAGAAGTGGATTTATCTTTGAATATGTAAATATGATGGAAATTTCAAGTACTTAAAGTGAAATACGTTTTGACATCCCGAACACAGGCATCTGCCTAGTGAAACAAAGATGAAGCGATACTGAGGAAAAGTGTGTGTGTATGTGTGTGTTAGTCACATTGTTCACCTTGCTGGCAGGTTTTATGAATAATGCATGACAGTTTTTGCATATTGAATAAATTTGTGTAATAACCAAACTGAAAAGCACCAAACCATTTTTTAATCAGTTATTTATCAGTAAACTAATTCTTCAAGCTTAGTTTTGCTATAAGCATGTAGCATTGTAAGAAAAACATTTACTTACAAGGTGTTGATTAATGTTCTATAAAAGCAGCTCTGAAAGTAGTGCTGGCTGCAAGGCAAATCACAGGTTTATACTAATGCACTTGTTTGAATACGGTATTGTTTCTGTAATAGCAGCACAATCACAAAAAAAAAGATATCGTTCAAGTAAAACGGTCTTGAATATAGGCAATTCAACTAATTTCTGTTTGCTTTTAAACAAATATAAGCTTTATGCCAGTTTCTATATATTTTTACTCATTTCAGTATTAAAGCGGTTTTATTCTGTTTGAAGATAATTTTGCTTATTTCATGCATTTGTTTCTAGAAAGAATAAAAATGGTCTTGTTATCTAAGACAGTTTAAGCTTGAAATTAGTAAATATGACAATGAAGAGGCTTAATGGTCTTAAATTTGTTATATGAGAAATGATGAGAAAACAATGAAGAACATTTGAAGATAATTTGTAAAGAAAATAATCAACTTTGTTGTGGTAACAGTAACTCTGTTTCACCTTGAGTTGGGTGTTGATTTATTTTTCTATAACTGCACGCCCCCAAGTGCTTCTTTCCTTACTTATCATGAATAGCCTGGCATTCATATGATGTACACAGCTCATGTTGAGACTGGGATCAGGATATGAGAGGAGACCATCTTGCATAGCTGCTGGTGCATGCTGAGAAGTTTTAGGGGTTAATTTGGTGTTTCCATGGCAATGTGCCTTCATGATGATCGTGGGGTCATTTTGGTAGAGAGAACTTGTGTCTAAAGGTATTATTTAATTTGAGTCTGAATGTTTTTTAATATTTAATGACTCAAATTTATGCAAAATACTTAATCCCCAACTGGCAGATTAACACAAAACAAACCCACAGTGCTGTACTAGTCCAGTGGATAAATGACAGATCTGGCAACGCTGTCTCTCTAACTGATTTCAGTTCGAGTACAAGGCTATTCAGCTGCTAATAATAGTCATTAACCCTTGAGCCATTCATACTAACTGTAGCCCTTGGTATTTAAGTAATGGTCTTGTTTTGTTGAACAGATTAATGGTGGAGTTTGTAATTATTGAAAGGGTTTCTAGGCTGGTAATAAGTATATTGTTTCAAAGGTACCTTATAAAACTGATTCATGGTGTTGCCATGCAGTGGGTCGGCTTATTTCTAAGATAAAATTCTGGCTGGAAATTAGCTTTCGTAGCTCTGCCACTTTTCTTTTAAAGGCAACTGGTGGGTTCATATTGGGGAAACGAGTAGGCTTGGCAGTGCTTTCAGTGCAATTTCAAGGCATCTTGCAGGCAGTGGAGGACTATAAAAAACTGAATTTCTCAAGTTGCCACTTAAACCAATTAGTTAGATGGGTAATTATCTCTTAAATGACTAATCATGAACAACTATTTGACTCTTTTTGATTTAGATTCTTGGTCCTTAAACTAAAACGAAAGTGCTTAGTGCTTTCTCAGAGGACAAGCCCGTGTCACAGCTCATATTAGTGAATGTTTTTATTTAGTGTGTTGATACTTTTAAGCTGCATGCATCATGTCTTTTGCTCATATTACTGGCAAAGAATCAGAGGAAAGAAGCTGCTCACGGTAGCACATTGCCATATTCTCACTGGCCAGCTTATCGGTGCTGCGGAGTCTCACAGGCTGAGCATCAGAAGCACTTAATTCTAATCCACCTGCTGCTGAACTTTAATAGAGAGAGGTGTAAGCAGATGTGCTGTACTTGTGGCTGTGTGTGCTGTGCTATAATCTCCCTGAGCGCAGAATGTTATCTGGATTTGTGCCTGTAGGTGATGGAATACCTGCCCGGAGGAGATCTGATGGCACTGCTGAACAGATACGAGGATCAGTTTGACGAGTCGATGGCTCAGTTTTACATGGCGGAGCTGGTGCAGGCCATCCACACTGTGCACCAGATGGGATACGTCCATAGGTGAGCTGCATTGGACGGTTGGTTTTGGATAAAAGGTGGGTGCTGGCGGGAAGCAAATCGGTGAACGAGGAGGAGTTGAAAAGTATAGGTGTTGGCTGGTTACAAGTATAACTTACTTCATACAATTACACAAATCAGTATTCAGACCTCAGACGTCACTCCAGACTTTAATGCTAATCAAACGTTTGAACATTTTTTGTTTCGAGCGAAGAGCAGCAAGTCCAGCACCACTGCCAGATAGTTTGATGTAACCACAATATGTCAGACTGAAATTTATGGTTTGGGCTGTAAATACCCTGAAAACAGATTCAGACTTTTGAGTGATGCAACAGAAAAGTGTTTGCTCTATCATCTGGAGATTGCAAGTTCAAATCACAAAGACGCCACAACCATATGTGGCCAGGAGACAAGGGAGCAAATTTGGCCATGCTCCTAGGGTGGGAGGAATGGCATACTCTCTATTCCCTGTCAATCACAGCAACACTAGCCAGTCATGGGCATCTGTGAGCTCATGTATGTGGAAGAGGGCAGATAGCGCTTTCCTCTGAATGTGTTACATCGCCCTGTAATGCAGCATAAGCAGCAGTATCTGGCTTTAGGTATTTCTGAAGTAGCATGTGTTGGTCTTCCCTGATTGGTAACTGTTTGGTGGGAGGGAATTAGCAGGTCACCAATAGGAGGAGAAAAATACTGTTTTGGAAAACAAAAATTGAAAGCGATTAGGTAGCACTTTGATTCTCACCATTTGACGATTTTATGACTATTTAAAAATCTCGTGGCTTCATTAAATTGTGCACACGAGTAACAGTTAGTATGCAAAAAAAATGCAAAATAATAGGAAGTGCTGGATCAAGTGCTATTTTATAAGCTGCTGAATAATGAGGATGGAAGCCATATTCTTAAATTAAATGAAATTTGTGATCATTACAACTAGGACTATTATATTGATGGTATACCAGACTGCTTAGATGATTATTTCAGTGTTTGCCATTTTCTCATTTATATATCACTGTATTAGTCTTTTTTCATTTTTAAAATGGTCTTTTATTTTTGTTACTTCATATTATATTGACGTCAAAGAAGAAATACTATTTCCTTCTTCATTCGCATTTTCTATCCCTTTTTTTAGTGGGGGTGTAGGTGGGGGATGGGGTGGGGGGTGCTTAAAGGCATGTGCTTGTGTTTAGAAGTGCTAGTAGATATAGGTGCCACTATAGATATTTTATCCTGACACAGAATTCTGTTCCTCTTTCACTCCATTTCTTTCTTTTAAAACTATACTCTTTCTTTTCAGAGACGTAAAACCAGAGAATGTTCTTATTGACCGTACGGGACACATTAAGCTGGCGGACTTTGGCTCTGCTTCTAAACTGACCGCAAATAAATCGGTAATCTTATCTTTCTTATCAGAAATAAATGTCCTGGAATTAGCTTTTGTCACATTTAGAATAAACCAGTTAATTAAATGACCAGAGTTTTATATGTACTGTTGCAGTTTGTGGTATTATGGTGATGATGATGATGATGATGATGGTGATGAAGAGCTCACTATTAAAACTGATGGTGGTTTAGGTGGGCTCCTCCAAGCTTCCAGTGGGCACGCAAGACTTCCTGGCCCCGGAGGTTCTCTCAGCCCTGAACGGGGGTTCTCAGTGTAGTTACGGTCCCGAGTGTGACTGGTGGTCTTTAGGGGTTATTGCGTACGAAATGATCTACATGAAGTCACCTTTCACTGATGGGACCTCAGCTAAAACCATCAACAACATCATGAACTTCCAGGTAAGACCAGAACCTCTCACAGAACCTTTTTTCTTTTTCTTTTTTCTTTTTTTTTTTTCTTTTTTTTTGATGATGAGGATGATGATTTGTGAACTTAATGACCCTGCCTTATATAATGACTATCAAAGCCAAACAATTAATTATTATTATTATAACAAAATATTAATATGCCTAAAGGGGTTTATCAAGTTAACATATAATGTACAATAAATAAATTAATTTTTAATGATATGTAAACATTACAATTTTCTGGTTGGTATCCATGTAGTAAAAAAGGACTCATTTTTTAGTTAAGTTAAAAAATTACACCACCATGCCGCTGATTATTTTCCTATAACAGCATGCCTTGACATGTTTTATTCTTTATGTACAGTGGTGCTTGAAAGTTTGTGAACCCTTTCATGGGGGCAGCCATGGCCTGAAGGCTAGAGAAGCAGCCTTGGGCCTGAAGGG
>JAOTRR010000032.1:7240544-7258072 GCA_028570945.1 Gogo arcuatus
CCCCTGGAAATTATAGTGAACACAATGTAACTGAAGCATGTTTCCCATTTAAACTATACATTTTTGAGTTGATTGGAGTGTGTAGGAACTTTCAAGCTGTAATCCATGATTTCCTGATTAACTGGGCTACAAATATGAGGTGACACAGAGGCCAAATTCCCTTAGTCAACTATCAATTTATTTCAATTAAAGGTTGGATTTTTCTGATTTTTTCAGTGTGAGATGAAGCTACTTCACCAAAAGCTGGATTTGTTTCTAAACCAGAAATGTAGTAGTAAGGAACTCTATTTTCAGGTTATTCTTTCTAAATCTGTATTTCAACAAATGCTGCATTCTGTGCTAGGATTGGCTAGTGCTTCTTATTAAGAAACATCCTGATGATTGGACAGATGATAAAAGAATCAGACTAAAAACAGATGTACAGAAAATGTAGAGAGGAGAGAAGGTTTTTGTTCCTAAGTAAAAATAGCACTATGTACTGTTTGTGCCTAACCTAGTAATTGTCATTATAATAGGTTACTAGCATTAAGATGGTTGGCTACTATTATATTGTGTAAATAAAAAAAGATCAAGGTTAGTGTTGGTCTTGATGTCATATGATCAAGTTTGCGATTGGCTGATCAAAGTTAACCACACCCTGTTGTATGTAAGGGTCTAAAAAGCTCTACTTAATGGCCAATGTTGTTTTCACTTGGGAGGAAATTGACACTCAGACATAGCATGTCTCCAGTGCATATTGGAAAAACATTGGCTTGTCTTTTTCCAGTCTTCAACTGTTGCATTTTGGTGAGCCTGTGCCCACTGTAGCCTCAGATTCCTTTTCTTTGCTGACAAGAGTGAAACCTGATGTAGTCTTCTGCTGTTGTAGCCCGTATGCCTCAAGATTCAATGTGTTTCTGTGCCGAGATGCGTTTCTGCTCACCACGGTTGTAAAGAGTGTTTATTTGAGTTGCTGTAGACTTCTTACCTGTATCTACATGATTTTATGCATTGCTTTGCTGCCTCATGATTGGATAATTGCATGAACCATGAAATTCCTGACCAAATGTACAGGTGTTCCTGTTAAAGCGGCTCCCGAATGTATGTAGCTGTCATAAATGGGTCCAATTTAGCTCTTCACAGTAAACAGTATTGTCATATTGAGTCAGTAGATTAGTTATGATGCGTGGTTGCTGCTTTTTGGATGAAAAGTAAAGGAAATGTGTCTGTTATGAGGACTTATCGTCACATCAAAAACCAGTCAGAACTGTTGCAGAGATAACAATGCTCTATATCTGTACATGTGTCAGTGAAAGAATCTGATACACCAGGATTGTATTGCTTATGCTGTTTACCATCAAGGAGATTAGTTCTTTTTTTTTTCATCAAAGAGTGTCTTGCAGATTATCCCATTCATCTTCAACCAGCGAGCTGTCTCTGCTCATACACTTTCAGACTAAACTCGGTGATTCAAAGTAAGCAGCTTTCAGTAATTTCCCCTGTGGTCTCTTCTTCCTCTCTCTAGGCCGTGTACTCTCATGAGAAAGTGAAGATGGAGGGTACAATCTCTCAGCAGACCAAACTCATCGACTTCCTTCAGGCCAAGATGGACCAACCCATCAAGAAAAAGAAGGTTTGAGGAATAGATTTAAAAAAAAAAACAAGCCTTATTACCAAGCTTGATTAATCTTCATTTTCATTAAAATGTCCCTACAATGTCTTTACCAGCTTTAATGCTGGAATCATTTATAATTGTTTGGCTGTAGGGAATTAATTAGGCGTCAGAGAATGTTAAGTAGAAGGCCATTTCCAGGAGCGTGACGCAATGCTCTCTCTGTGACCCCATCCTGTAGGGTATTTTTGGACGTCGGCGGGAGGAAATGGTTGCTGCCGGTAACGGGGCAGCAGGCATGGCGCAGGGGCAGCCAGCAGTACCTATGCAGTACAGTGACATGAAGGCGGCGCTGGATAAGGAGCGAGCACGGTGCACTGAGCTGGAGGAGGCCCTGCAAAAGATGAGGATAGAACTGCGCGCACTGAGAGAGGAGGGTAAGGAGCAAACACTTACTAGCTGTGTTTAACTATGTCCAACTATTCACAGGGTCTCCTATTTTGTAGTGCACAGCAATAGATAGTGTAAGAGATAGGGTACTATGTACCCAGGTGGCTTCAGAAATCCCATTATGCACTGCATTGTTTGGTCCATAGGCTTGATACCGTAAAATAATTGCGTGGAGAATGAATTGGCTAACATTCATTGCTATAAAATGTGATTAGTGTCACAGAGTAATGAACAAAGCCATGTAATGTAGTGTACAAAGTAATTTATGTATCCTTGAATAGTGAGTAAGGGACCATTTTGAAAACAGTGTCTATTCTTCTTTCTCACCCATTTAGCCTCTCTTTTTTTCCCCTCTCAACAATGTCCCCCCTTGGGGACCCGGGGTAGAATATGTCCCCAGCACCCCCTTGCTGATCATAAGAGGTGACAAATGAGGAGACTGGGGCCATGAGTTGCACCCCATGCTGGTGGAGGAAGCGATCCTGGTACTTGAGGAATGTGGTCTGCTGCAGCTACCACAGGTCCAACACAGTACTTTGGCTCCTACTTCACTCAGACAGGTGGTTGGAAGGGCCCACTCCAACCAATCGGCTAGTCAAAGATTTTTTTGGAATAACATCTGGCAGAAGCAGTGACCATGCCTTTACTCTCCCCAGAAGACTTTGGCAGAGGGTCAATCGAGCAAGAACACTTCAGTTCCCATGCTCGAGTATACCATCCCTGTATCCTTGGTGCACATCTGGAGGATAACTGTAGCTCTGTGCATCCCCTTGTTGAACTCCGAGGCAGGTGAGGAGAAGAAATGATTAAACTAAACTCGACCAATATGGGTAATTAACAAACCCCCAAAAAACGGATGCTAGAACAAGATCTAGATGCTGACTGTGACACTGGCTGGAGGCCTCCCTCAAACAACAGTAACTGGCAGAGGTTCATATTTGTAGAGTCCCTGCCACCAAATATGCCTCTCTCAAAACATATACAGAAACATATACAGTTTGCTATACAGAAAAGAATCTCAGGAGTAGCAGGGACAGTTAAAGATGTCAAAAAAAATTGAGGTCTGGTCAAATACTGGTTGAATGCCAAAAAAAATCCCATTCAGAAAACCTGTTGCGCTGTAACATGCTGGAAAACGTCCCAGTAAAAACTTTCCCCACATCCTACCCTGAACAACTACAAAGGAGTAATCCGTACCAGAGAGTTACATGACATGGAAGGTGTGACACAAGTGAAAAGAATAACACTCAATAAAGACGACAGAACAGTTTAAACCGGCACCTATATTTTAACTTTCAACCAATACCACCCCCCAGAAAGAATCCAATAGGCTACCTGAGTGTTCCTGCTGATACTTTAATTCCTAACCCCTAACTGTCAGAAATTCAGCCATGGCTCTGCAGGTTGCAAAACAAGCCAACCTGTTGCAACTGTGACAAGGAAGGACATGAGCAGACCTGTTCAAGACCTCCAAAATGCTGAAATTGTTGTGTTGCCCAAAGACTGTCCCATCTGGATCAAAGAAAAAGAAATTCAAAGGACTAAATGCATCAAGAAAAAAAGCTACCCAGATGCATGTAAATTGGTGGAGAGCTTTCTGACCTACAAATTTGAGAGATTATTTGCTTCCATCATCAAAACCACGATGCATACTGTCGATTGCCAGACAGATTTGACCTGGGTGAACAAAGACTCAGTACTCTTAATCAAAAACAAGACCGTGAACGTCCAAAGCCAGACCACGGCAAGCCAGACTTTTATATATCAAAATCCAAGCATGCCAGCAGAACACAACCAGCTATCAAAAGAGCCTAACTATAAATTGACCTAACTATATGTGAACCTGGACTACTACCCGACTTCTCCTGGCAGGTCTGGAATGACCTCTGTGGAAGCAACCACTTCCCCATAATAATAACCTCACTCAAAACAGACATGCAACCAAGAATCCCAAGGTGTCAATTTAAAAAAAAAAAAGTAAACTGAAGCTCCTTCCAAACCCTCTGCAACAAGAAATTTAATCAGAAGCCTCATCCAAAGCAGGATCCCATATAGAATTTCACCAAAACTCTAGTAGATATTGCAGACAAAACCGTTCCAAAGACTTCGGCAAAACCATGTCACAGATCCAACCCATAGTTTGATGATCACTGTAAAAGGGCTATCGAAGTCCGGAAAAAAACAGAGAGACTGTTCAATAAACATCCAAGAACAGAAAACCTCACCAAACTGAAAAACTGTCATGCCCAAGCGTGTAGGACCATCAACGAAACAAAGAGACAGAGCTGGAGGAGCTTAGTATCTAACATCACATCTAACACATCTACAAAGAAAGTATGGGACCTGATCAAGAAGATGAAGGGCAAAGGCAGCGGATCTCAAATTCAACATATCAAACATCAGGACAGCCTACTAACTACCAATTGGGAAATACTAAACAAGTTGGCAGAAACATTTGAGAAGAACTCTTCCATAGAGAACTGTCATCCCAAGGTAAAAGCCATCCGGATACAAGGAGAACGAAATCAATTCAACTTCCTCTCAGACAACACAGAACCATACAACCAATCTTTCACAATAGAGGAGCTCCTACACTCCCTAAGGAACTCCAATGATACGGCAGTAGGACTAGATAAAATACATTACCAATTCCTAAAACACTTGCCCCCTAGCATACTGGCTCTCCTTCTGGAATCTTTCAATAACATCTGGAAATCAGGAAACATACCCAGGTCATGGCAAGAAGCAACTATTATACCCATCCACAAACCTGGAAAGGACCACACTGACCCGAATAACTACCGCCCAATCGCTTTGACGAGCTGCCTCTATAAAACCATGGAGAGAATGGTGAATAACCAACTCATCTGGATACTTGAATCTGAGAATCACTCGAGTAAATATCAAAGTGGTTTCAGATGAGGAAAGAGCACTCTTGATCACCTTATTAGGCTCAAGTCCTATATACTTGGTTTTGTTAGAAAAGATCATGTAGTCGCTGTCTTCTTCGACCTAGAAAAGGCATATGATACAACTTGGAGATATGGCATCCTAAAGGACTTATTCCAAATGGGCCTCAGAGGACGCCTGCCCATTTTTATCTCTAATTTCCTGGCTAACAGATACTTCCAAGTCCAAGTGGGAACCACTCTTTCTAAACCACGACAAGAGCTTGGAGAGCCCCCAAGGAAGCATCCTCTCTGTCACCCTTTTCAGTATCAAAATAAACAGCATAATAAGCACTATTAGACCAGATATTTTCTGCAGTCTTTGTGTGGACAAATTCTGTATCAGCTGTTGGGGGAAAAGCATGAACACAATTGAAAGACAGCTACAGTTATGCATAAATAAGATCAATATGTGGTCAGTTAAAAATGGTTTTAAATTCTCCAAAACTAAAACTGTCTGCACACACTTCTGTCTCCTGCGGTCCCTTCATCATGATCCTGAGCTCTTCTAGGATAGAGAACCTATTAAAGTGGTCAAAGAGTTTAAATTCCTGGGAATCACGTTTGATAACAAGCTGACCTTCATTCCACACACGGAATCTCTGGGAACCAGATGTCTCAAAGCACTTGATATTAAAGGTCTTGGCCAAAAATAAATGGGATGCAGAATGCTCAGTATTATTGCGCATCTACCGAGTGCTTATCAGATCTTGACTGGACTATGGGAGAATAGTTTATGGGTCACCAGGAAGTCATACATACAAATGCTGGATACCATCCATCATCAAGGACTAAGGCTAGCCCTGGGAGCCTTCAGGACCTCCCCTGTACAGAGCCTATACACAGAAGCAAATGAACCATCACTCCAGAACAAGCGTCTGAAACTAGCCCTCCAAACTGCATCCAAACTTAAGGCAAACAAAAATAACCCACCCTTTGCTGTGGTCTTCCAACAACTACAGTTATATGAGACCAGACCCTAAGTTTATCAGTCCTTTCAGAGTCAGAATAAAATCCCTCCTGGAAAACCTTAACATCAATCTGAACAATTTGACTCGGACACACTTCTGCTCCATCTCTCCATGGAACCTGAAAAGACCCATTGTCATCATGAATTTGGGCCTTCATAAGAAGGCAGCAACTCACCCAACTGTCTACCTGCAACGATTCTCAGACATAAGATTCCAGTTCCCCCTCCATAGATCCATTTTCACAGATGGTGCCAAAGCGAGCAATCACGTACCTGCGGCAGTAGCAACTGAATATATTCATTATGGACTGTATCCATTCTTATCCCAGAAGAAAGTCCGATCTTCACAGCTGAAGCCCGCGCTCTGCTCCTAGCACTTGAATATATAGAAGATACCAAACAACGGAACTCTTTAATCTATACAGATTCGAAATCATGTCTCCAAGCTCTGGAATACCTAAAAGTAGATCACCCCGTAACCATCAGCATTTTAAACAAACTTGAACTCCTACAAAGACAAAAGCTTAACATTATCTTCTGCTGGGTCCCAGGCCATAGTGGCCTATCGGGCAATGAGCATGCAGACAGAGTGGCCAACGAAGAAATTACCCAATGCCAAATCCCAGCCTCAGATCTCAAACCTATACAGGGCTCATACGTTTCAAAGAGATGACAATCTGAATAGGACAAAAACCCTGACAACAAAATACACGAAATAATCCCCTCTGTCAATACGAATCGTCCTTTCTCCTTTAAAACTAAGCACAACCAAATGGCATACACCAGATGCTGCATCGGCCACTCCAGACTCACCCATGGCTTCTTACTAGAAGGCAAAGAACCATCACCCCGCCACCTCTGTAAAGCACCCCTGTCATTAAAGCATATTTTACTTCTCTGCCCTGCATTTAATGCCACAAGGCATCGATTTTACTCTCAAAACATGTTGCGCGATATATTCAACAAGGTGCCACCACCAAAGGTCCTTGAATTTTTATCGCATATGCACTTGAAACATCTTATATAGTCATCTTCCTGTTCGTGTATCCTTATTTATTTATATCAGCCATATGTAACCTTTTTTTCTCATGTATAACTTAAACCCACTACCATCTCTTTTCATTTATACTTTCACTTATCATCTTTATTTTCTGTTACTCTTCTTTGAGCCATCTACTCACCTAAGTAATTATATTTTTTGCGACCTTCTACACATAATATGGCATCACCTGCATAATCACTACATCCTTTAGATCAATCTACTTACCCTCGTAATTTTATTTTGTTTTTCTTACATTACTCATTAGTATTATTCCAAAAACACCTTCTTGCCATGACATAGCCCCAAATGCTAAAATGGCAATAAACCTACCTACCTACATCAACAGTCTCACTTCAATACGTTTCCTCTTTTTTTTTCGTGACTCACTTTTTGTGTGTTGAATCCATGTTTGTAGCACTGTAATCAGCACTGTAATCGGATGTAGCACTGTAATCAGCTTTCATTCTTGTATTTTGTATTGTGCTGTTTAGCATTTAAATTTGACTTTCTATCCTGAAAATATCACCTACTATTTAATTTCAGATTTGTTTTTGTTTTTTTGATTCACCAAAGGTATTTTTCCATGTTGCTGATATTTAGTTTAATTACATTTCTTAGGCAGTATGGGAGCCATGTAAACATCTGCCATTTTAAATGCTTGTTCTCTTCCCACACACCTGTTGGAGATGAGACAGGTCGAATTGCTCTCGGCTTCCCATTTATTTCATGTGCTTAATACATATGCTATAACAATGGTGTTTTAGAACCTACTCTGTGTACTGCATTTCCAGCAAAAGGTCATTTAGGATTCAGTCACAGAAAAACCGCAAACCTGTTAACTATGGATGTGTAATATTGCTTTTAGGACACATTTTGTTTTTAATATTTAATTGTAAAAGTTTTTTTTTTTTTAATTGAAATGCATTTATCTGTTCAGAATGCATTTATAAAAGAAAGACAAAATAACATTTTAAAAAGAGCTTATAAATGTGAAAATGTCAAGCGTAATCTAACAGTGAAATTATTTCTGACAGCCTTAGACACAATAGGTAGCATGCCAAACGTCTTGTAATATATTTTTTATGGCATACTCTCTTTTATCATTTGTGTTTCCTAGATTCGCCTATAAATCCATTTTCATTCCGCTGCCTCTCCGTATGTTTAGAATTTGACAGATCATGTTTGGACTCTCTCCAGCAGCTCACTTCAAGGCCCAGGAGCACGTGGCCCCCTCCACACCAGCCTCGGCCCGTCACCAGCTCCTTATGTCGGCCATCGTTAAGTCTCCTGAACGACAGCCAAATCCCAGCAGCCTGCTGAACCCCGCCAGCTCGGCCCGACGCAAAGAGACCTCCACTCCTGAGGGTGAGCCACAGCACTTGATCTGGGACAGGAAGTTTTAATTAAGAGTGCTTAATTTTTAATTTGTCTCAGTATTTTTTTGGATGCTAATTTGATTTCTTCTGATTTGACTCTGACGCACCTGATTAGATTTTAGATTCTCCAGTCTGTAGCTCAAGCTGATTGTTTTAGTGTTGTTGAAAAAATTTTATTAGATAAAGAGGCTTTCTCATGATAGAGACTAGCAAAAAAATCCCTACTGGTTCACCTCAACTGTTTCGAAAACATCTCTCAACATTCGTCTCCATCTCCTACTTTGCCCTCTTCCTATTCCAGCTTTGTGAGGAACATAGTTCGTCTTTTCACTTTACCTGTGTGCTCTGTTGCTGTCTTCCCTCTCTTTGTGTGTCCCTGTGAAGCCTGAGACCTTTTTGTCTTCTCTTATCTCTTCTGCTCTTTTCAGAAAAGAGGAGGGTTACATTTGAAAGTAAGTCTCTCGCTCGCTTTACCTCCCCTGTTCTACTTTTTCTCTCGTCTCCCCCCTCTGAAGGCTGTTCCTTGTCAGCTCATCTATCTACTTGATGAGATACAGTTTGTGGGGTGGATTTATGAAGCTATGCACTTTATAGTAACTCCCTCTGTCTAGGAGTATTACTGTTAGTATAATAGTTTACTCCCTAAACCTTGTATAACTAGAGCAATATGTATACGATATTATTGATTTTTAAGCCTGTTATTAAGGTGAAACCATTTTCTTTGGTAAGTTGTGCTCAATAGAGAATGCAAGTCTAAATAATAACAAATAAATGTAAATGTTGTTTTATTGAACGTTTCATTGATATTTACAGTAATTTGTGGATTTATTTTCATATTTCAGGCAAATGGCTTTTTGCAGCTGTTTAGCCAGTGGTCTAGTCAGGAATTAATTTCAATGGAGGACGAGGAAGTATGCTAAATAAAATCACTGTGTAATCTATAGAATTAAATTTATAAATGCAACGCGCTTATGCATTTTAGGTGGATCTTCCGTCAACCAACCCTGCCATATTAATAACGTTAATAGCTGTAGGAAATACAATACCTTCACAATACAACAGGACAATTCCACAGAAAATGTTTAAAATAACATACTAATAAAGGGGACATGACATCTTAAATTTTACCCTGTAAAACCTCAGTATCCTTGATAGCTAGCTGACTAGTAGCTTTAAAACGGAAACGGAAAAATGTATGATCTTGAATGGTAAATCCTGTTTCTCACTATAGTGCTGGTTGCCAATAAAATGTGATTCAACAAACTAAGACACATTTTTCTTGCCAACTGGGGCGCTTAAATATGGATGAATCATAATAAAGACCTTTTATGAACATCATTATGGCACAGTTATTGTGTCCAATATATGAATTAATTATATTATTAGCATTAAATCTCTAGAACTGCACAAAGAGGTGAAATAATTTGCTGTTGTCTGTGCATAGTGGAGTAAGCCTCTCTCTCTCTCTCTTTTTTTTTTTTTTTTTTCCTTCTCTTCTCTGGCCCAAGCATTGCACCATTCTTTGAGTCTCTCACTAAGTGCGTCTCTTCATGCTCTTTCTTTCAGTTACTCTCTGCATCGAAGCCCTGATTGTCTTTGGTCTAATAATTGAGAATAGACTGTCATTTCCATGAAGCATGCGGTGCCCTGCCACTGGCTTCAAAATGAGATTGCACTTCTTTTTTTATAGCTTTGGCAGTTGTTTTTAACGTCACTTTTAGGACTTCAATTCTCCCTGATCTCCCTTCCTCCTCTTTTTGTGTCTTTCTTCTTCTTCTTCTTCTTCTTTCTGGAGTGCACGGATCTCTGCATGTGAATAGCATCTGTAGAAAACAAACTCAATCTTTTCCTCTCCCTATTTCCTGTGTAAGCTCTGGTTATACATACTCTCACCAGCCATTTTATTAGGAACACCTGCTAGTTCATGCAATTATCCCTTCAGTCAATCATGTGGCAGCAGCACAATGCATAAAATCAGGCAGATGTAGCTCAAGAGCTTCGGTTAATGTTCGACAGCACCTACAACAGCAGAAGACCACATCAGGTTCAGCGTGTTGTCCTTCTGAGATGCTTTTCTATTCAGCACGGTTGTAAAGCGAGACTGTTTGAGTTGCCATAAACATCTTGTCAGCTCAAGCCAGTCTGTCCATTCTCCTCCCATTTTGTTTCTCACACTATTCTGTGTAAACTAGGCATGATTGCCTGATTGGATAATTGCATGAATGAGCAGAAGTGTTGTGAGGATGTGTTCTTATTAAAGTGACTAGTGTGTGTACCGTTTATAGGCTTTGGCATAAATCTAAATATTGCAAGCCAGCTGAACTGTTTTAAAGCATATAAGCTGCACTTCTAGTAATAGGAAGGTAAAAGGAAGATTTACTTTAAATGTAGGGTACTAAAGAAAGCTCAAAACACAATAAAAGGTGTCATCGTCTCTATGTATCGGACAAGATTGCATTTGCAGAATATCACATTTGTTCACATTGGTGTCAATTAAATGGCCACATAACGGCATTAACCTAAGGCTACATGGCTGCTGTATGCTTTGGGAGTTGGGAAATACCTGCAATAATGATTTAAATCATTAAGTCTGCATGAATTTAGATTATTTGAGTTCAGAGCTGAGGTGACATGTGGCCACACCATGACATACTCTGTATCCCATGTCACATGCTCTAGCTAATAGATAATACCAATTGGTCAATTCATCATCAGTCAGACTTTTCCCACATTTTGTATTTTCCTTCAATACAGCGGGGTTCAACTCATTATCTCACTCTGATACACCACACACTTTCTTTTTCTCACACACTGTCTTTCTCTTTAGAGTATGGGCGGCGTGTGAAGGAGAGGATGCACCATAACATTCCTCATCGCTTTACAGTGGGACTCAACATGAGAGCAGCCAAATGTGCAGTCTGCCTGGACACCGTGCACTTTGGCAGACAGGCTGCGACCTGCCTGGGTACACATTTACATATGCACTTACTTTTTAAAATATATTATAACAGAGTCTAACGGTTTGGGGTGTTTTTCTGTCAGAAGGTTGGGAAAAACTATAATGGTGCCAGTAAATATGAAGGTACATATTTAGTTGTATTTTTTGATGTTGATTAATTTATTATAACAGCACAGCTCTTGCAACAAGGGGTTTGTATGGCAGACGCTCTACATAAACCGATATGATGGAGTTTTCTGTGAGGAGATATTTATTTAACATTCTTATAAGGAGTCTCCAGTGTCAGTGCTTTGTAACAGCCAGGGGTAAAGCTATAAGTTTCCCAAGAAAGTCTTCAAGTCTTCTTAGGGAATGACTGTATACTGCTATAACATGATTACAGGAGCAAACTCATTTCATGGGCATTCCACAACATTAAGTGTAACTATAAATGAATAAAAAGTACATGTTCTTCAGTAAATTAGCAGTTATTAGTGTTGGAAAATGTGGTATAAGAGGAATAAAACACTTGGGTATTTTCTTATCATAGCACAACCTTTCAAGTTTTATTCCTTACACAATACTTTGTATGTAATGTTTAAATCTCTCTCTCTCTCTCTCTCTCTCTCTCTCTCTCTCTCTCTCTCTCAGAATGTCATACTCTGTGCCATCCCAAGTGCTCCCCCTGTCTTCCTGCTACGTGTGGCCTGCCTCCGGAGTACGCCACCCACTTCTCTGAGGCTCTGTGTAGGGACAAGGCCAACTCACCAGCCCTGCAGGTCAAAGAAGCTTCTGGACATGTGCGCCTGGAAGGCTGGATGAAGCAGCCTAGGTAGGAGCAACACGTGGAGGGTAAAATGACCTGGGAATGGAGCAGGGTCTAAATTCAGGGGTTTTATGGTGCATTTAATTTAGTTGTGCTTTTTTTTTTTTTTAAATTAGATATTCTGCATTTAAGTTCAATTAAATAATTTGTCAATGCAATGTATATCCAGGATGCAGCATACCAGCAGCAAAAGATAAAAGACATTAGATCTGTTCTTATATGCCATGCTTGCATCATACACACTGCTGTAAGTGGAAACTGTATATTTTCTAAATATATATTTGCTTTAACACATTGCAGGAATAGGAAGCGTGGTCAGCAGGGCTGGGAGAGCAAGTATGTCGTTCTGGACGGAACTAAACTCTCCATCTACGAGTCAGAACCCAGAGAAGGTATTTAACAACTTCAGTATATGTGTAAATGCTACACTTCACTGTGCGTGTGCAGTATGCATATATGTTAATGAAATACAGACACCACAGCTGTGAGTATTAACAGGTGGCCTGCAACCCCCTGATGTCTTGTGTGATTGATTTATTTAGCACTGTTTAAGAACAAGATTACAGATTGCTTTGCAGAGCAATTAAAACATTAGAATGCAAAGATGGCAGAGAGGAAACCATTAGATATAATAGAATTTTTAAAAAAAGAGATGATTAAATGCAGTGAAATAAACAGACAAAAAGACAAAATTTGAATAAATCATTTAAATCATGCTGAAACCTTATCTGCACATTATTACATGCAACAGTAGTGCATTCTGTCTGTCTCCCTTCAGCATGCCAGCAGCACTGTGCTTAGTTTTCTGGCTCAAAGTAAACGTTCTGGTATCATAGCAAGGGTCTGAATGAAAGATTTTTATACCACGCAACGTACACAGGGCGGACACTGTTTGTAATCTACGTCTAATAATAAACGGATTAAACAGATTTCGCAAAGCAATCATAGTAATTGTTGATATGGTGAAGTTTTCTTAGTAAACGTTTATGGAAGGAGTCTCCAGTGTCAGGAGTTACAGTAAGAGGTAATGTCTTCAGGATGGAGGGTTGTGTTTTTATGGTTTCTCAGTACCAAGCTGCATTGTTTTGGTCTTATTAAATTCGAGAAAAGGTGATGGAACAACTGTTTATAGCTACTGTGGTAACATAAACGTAAATTGTAATTGCTGTGAAATTGCTCTGGGATGCAAGAAGCACTTTGGGCATCAATCCAGCCTGTTACTGACTAGAACAGCATGTTCTGTCGTTTTACATTCTTTACTTAAAAGTCAACCTAATTAGCCTTTGAGCTGATTAGCCATTGTTCCAGCTGAGCTCATTCGGTAAAATTTCCTCCAGCGACCTTTTGTGTGATTGCCGTTTTCATTTCCTCACTGCATAAGCTGCATTGCTGATCCAAGAGCTTAAAACGAACTGACCATGACTTTCTGTAAATATACATAACCTACAGTTATGGATAAGATTTGTGTAAGTGTAAATTGTGTAAATAATAGCTATTTTTGTGTGTGTGTTTCAGATTCAGTGAAGCCACAGGAGGAGTTTGAACTCTGTTTGCCTGATGGTGAGGTGACTGTACATGGAGCTGTGGGAGCCTCTGAGCTCATCAACACTGCAAAGTCAGGTTAGGGTCTGAGCACACATCTGTTAGGTTTCTAACATCGTTTTGCTCTTTGGGCTTGTTCATTCGACTCCCTTGATGTAATTTTACACTGGATTGCATTTCAGTTTGTGTTCACATGAAAGCACTGACTGGAGCACTTGATATGCTGACATGAAAAAGTAGCACACGATTTTGTAACCATAGCAACGCTGTTACCACGTATTTGACATTACCTGATAACTAGCTTGCTTACCCACCAATTTAGTCGACTGTGGTGCAGAAGAGAGCTTTTACAACTAGACAGTGGTTTGATTGTGACAACAGATAGCAGTAATTCATTCATCCAAGAAGAGAATGTTTAAATATTTTATACATTGTGTGTGAGCAGATATTCCATACGTGCTGAAGCTTGAGTCTCATCCACACACAACATGTTGGCCTGGTCAGTCACTCTACTTCATGGCCCCCAGTTTCCCTGATAAACAGCGCTGGGTGGCTGTTCTGGAGTCAGTGGTCGCTGGCAGCAGGAGCTCCCGTGAAAAATCAGAGTCTGATGCAGTGAGTAGACTTTTATGATCATAGCGCTATTATATTTTAAAAGGTGATGTCTGTAATGTAATGTTCTCCATATTAAAACTCTAATGTCAGTTCTTTTATTTTCAACATGCATGTCTATTTGTAGATTGCACAGTAATATTATCATACTGAATCATACATTTATGAACATATTGCTCTAATGGTTTTGTAACATGAAAATAAAGTAAGGCTGTGTATTTACTGTAGCCTGTAGCAATACACTATTTTTTATTTATTTTTTTCAAATATTCATGATTTGATTTGATCATTTTCCTTATAATGGGCTTCCAGTGTACAAGTAAAGTAACTTGACCCGTTTCAACTACATCTTTTTTAAGGCTCTTCATTTTGTAATTGGCGGAAGTCTAAAGATTCTACGGACGACTAAACACGACGTGCTGTAAAAATGTTCACGCACAAAACAACATCTGTTTGTGAAACTGCAGAGATGTTTATCCAGACAGAACTGCAATTTTCAAACCACCCTTGAGTTCGCAGAGAACTAGTAGTTATTTCAGGAAGGTTTTTTTTGGGGGGGGGGGGGGGGGAAAAACAATAACATCACAGAACTGGATGGGATTAAAACCACATAACACCTCTAAAGCATGAAATTACTCCAGTAATCCATGTAAAAAATAGTCCCGTCCAAATAGACCTTACTTGTTGTACACCTATGACTTAATGTACAGAATTAACATTGCATTGTTTCCAGTCACACCACTGACACTGTATGTTTAATTCTAGTTTTATCCCTTAGTTGATCAGTTTGTGTGTTTCTAATCCAATCCAATCTAATCTCTAATCTAACATGATCTGTGACGTGTGTGTTGTATGATCACTGCTGTAGGCAGGTGTAGCTAAACGACAGAAGACTCTCTCTCCACTAGTACAGGTAAACCCATTTCAGGGCTCCAGCTTATTTGAGTTTGCCTGTTGCTTGGATTGTGTCCTACTCATTTTCTCCTACATACTCTCTCAAATATTCATGTAAGACACGTTCACACCCTAAAATAAAGCCAGGGTGTCAAACTCAGTTTCTGCCCAGGTCATGTCGCTATTTTTGTTTGTCCTTAAATATCCATAAAAATAAATCTAATTCATTTCTTTAACTTATTTGTATTTGGCTATCCTATAAGGTTATATCAGTAATCTCAGCTCTTGATGAACAATGGAGGGCTTTTCTAACAAATAGACTAAGTGTATTCACTGTAGGGTGATATCTTTCAGATTTTTAGAAAACACCCAAAAATTATGATAAAATGCATTTTGGACAGCATTTACATTTTCTGCCAATAATATATTTCATACTATATATACTTTGGGAAAACAGAAATGCATTTTGTTTCAAAATTATGTGGAAATTACTTTATTTAGGTTACTTTCTAATAGAGCCCGACTGATAAATCTGTGTGCCGATATTATTGGCCGATATGAGCCAATTGCTGATAAATCGGTATCAGTGTTTATAATGGCTGATAAATGACAATTAAAAAGGAAACAGAGAGACAGAAGATGGATCCTTTAACCATGTTATGAGGGTTGTCGTTGCATAGTTTGTCCGCCAGAGGGCACACTACAACTCCACTGGCAACACGTGTTTGGAACACCACAAATCACAACAATCAGTGGACCCAAGCAGAGTCAAACAGGTGAAGGCAATCAGCTATAAAAGTCAGTTTCAATTGTACACAAAGTAATGGCATATATGTACAAATCATATTTTTTTAGTTTCAGCTGAAATCATTTTTGTACAGTTCCTATATAAATAAATGAATAAAGTATCCTAAAGTATTTCATAGTTATTAACACTGTATATGTTATAGTTGAGCGATGAAGATGGATTAAACTTTTTTTTTTCCTGAGTTAAGTAGGCTATACCTTGAAAACATAACTAATAAATGTGCATGTTTCCAGATGAAAAGTTATGTATATAGTTATGTATTTAGGCGTAATTAAAGTAATTCTGTTGTGTACATAGTTTAAAATAGTTGAAAAACATTTAGGCTTGCTTGACCATTTTTGTACTATTCACAATATTTTAATACATTTCTCTGATTTTTTGTATCTTGAATGAAGACATTTGTCTTTTTTTTGAGGGATGGGTATCGGCCGATGATATCGGTTGTCGGAAATCACAGACCTTTTTTTTATCAGTATCAGCGCCAAAAATTCCTTATCAGTCAGGCCCTACTTTCTAACCTTCCTTTGGCGTCTGCCTGCAATGATGATGTAAAAACAGTCAGTCTGCCTAGCTAAGTGTGTTATCCTCACAGTTCGATTGAGTTCTTGGATATTTACATGCCGTGGCAAAACTGACATAAGACTAATTTGTTGAATTTGTAATCACATACTAGCTGTTAAAATGTCACCATCAGATCATCATCAAAACAAAGAAGAGTGCTTCCACACTGTGTACAGATGATGAGTTTTAAAGTGACCTAATAAAAAACATTAATAACAAGAACTTGAGTCAACAGAACTGACAGAATGAATCAGTGCTTTTCTCCCCACCAATGTTAGCGTGAACAAGAGATCAGTGGAGTGAAGAAATGATGATGATGGCTTGTGTTTAGATGCCAGCAGTGACTTGTACCTCAGGTGATGAGACAGAGACTGGTTTGAATGATGCTGATAATCCAAGAGAGAACTCATTTCCCAGTGTAAGCTTATAATTCATTTAGGCATGGGCGATAAAACGATAGCGATATGTACCATCGATAGACATGTCATCAATAGCAATAAGAAAATTGTTCAATAGAATGTTCAATAGTTTCACTTAAATGCATTAAATGCAAAACGCCGGAAACAGCATGGAGTGAGAAAATGAGCAGTGTTTCCCACAGGTCTTAAGTATACTTGTGGTGGTAGCCAGCGGAAAGGGCCGGTATTACCTGCTGCCACAAAATGGTCTACTATACGTGATGTTGGATCACATTGGAATCTGCTTCTCTTGCGTGGATTGGAATTTGCTCTGCTTAAGCTGCTCAGTAAATCGCACACGTTGGTTATCAGTGACAACCACAGGCTTCAAAAAAATGGACACTTTTTATTTTGTTTGCAATTACATTTTTTGACTTACAAAGAAGGAAAAGAAACACAAAAAGCAACTAGAAGGGCAAACAGTAGAGTGCATACCTCCACCAAGCCACATATTATAAACATCAAAATCAAATCACTTGAACCTAAGATAATACTAAAGCTGTACACCAAAT
>JAOTRR010000032.1:7271696-7288306 GCA_028570945.1 Gogo arcuatus
TATAGGAATCACTGTCCACATCAACTGCAGCATGTGTGTGTTTACCATAGACATGAAAACATTTCCTGGGGGGTGAAGGGGTCCATCTAAGGGTAGTCATTGAACTCATGTTTGAGGGTAATGTTTTTAGTTTTGAATTCTCATCACAATGCCATGCTTTTTAAAATATTTATCTGTATTTATCAACAACTTCCATTAGAAGCGAGTTTCATTTTCAATGTCCATTTCCTCACTACAGGGAAACTTTATGCCTGTGGTAAATCACACACATACTCTAGACAAGCAGTGGATAGAGATTAGACTAAAACATTTTCTTTAGCATGGCCAGGATTAGCAAACAGGAATGTGCTTTGAGGTGTAACATGTAAAGGACAAACAGAGAACACGTATTCAAGTGAGACCAGACACTATCTTCACCTGCACTGCTGTTTTCTAGCAGCTAGCCAGAACTTGCTTTCACATCTGTAGCAGTGTGTTGGAAGGTGATCAGGATACCAGTGAGGGACCTAGAAGCAGAGCGCACATGGTCATGATCTCTTTACTACATACACCACATACTGGGTAAACAGTTCATGTAAACAATGAAGTGTTCATCTGCCAACCATTTGTCTCAATTAAATCAATATTTTGGCATTAAAATGCTTTATGTAAATACAGATGTGTATGCTGCACATTCATTTTTTTTTTTTCCATGCTCTTCCCCTCACAAACCTGGGTGCGAGACAAAAACAGAACAATCTACAGCACACATTCATGAAAATAATAAAAATGGGATGTGGCCCGAGTCACTGTTACCACCACCACGTCCCAGTGTTTTATCCCTCTTACACCACAGCAATTGACTACCGTACAATTTAGAACAAATACAACTGAAAGAATGTCATGTTTTATCCATTTATAGTTACATATAAATGTTGTGGAACCGTTGCAGAACCGTTCTAGTCCCCTCCTCAGTCCAGCTACACAAACTCCTGTTTGACAGCATATTCTGAATAACTTAACTCAAATCACATTTGGAGCCTTATGAATTTTACTTGAACCTTGTTCAAAGTAAAATGTGTATGATTGGCACACTCAGTATGTGTACATGCACACTAATATTCCAAATATGACAATTCGGAATATGCTGTTTACATGACCTGTATAAAATTCTGAATATTAAGGCGTGTTGGATATGCCGATATTCTTCAGATTGTAGGAGCATTCTTGGGACGTATATACATAATACGTCTCTCAACTGGGGTTTTTGTGACACATGGCCTCTAACCTGTTCAGAGTCAGCTCTGTGCGTTGTACAAAAAAAAAATAATAATAATAAAACTATACAGAGTACACGGCTGCATGTAAACAGGAATTAGCGGAATATTCATTTTTCATTAGCCATGTAAAGAGCTAGTAGGAATATTGCCCTTTTCGGAATAAGGGCTAAAACTGGAATAATTTTTTTTTTACAAGTCAAGTCAACGTAGTGAGAGTTACACACCACAATTCAAACTGAAAAGTTGGAAACACTATCCTGTTCAGGGCGGATCTGGAGCCAATTACAGGAATACATGCTAGTGGAGAAGCTAGTTCACTGCATGACAGTCACACACAATTCAGAGTTGCCAATCCTACTGGCAGGCCTTTTGGAGGTGGGTGGAAACTGCAGAATTTGGAAGAAACACGAACATGCAAGACTCCACACAGATGGTAACTGGGCACCTTAGAGCTGTGAAACACTAACACTTTCCAGTGCAGCAGATAAAGTTCAGGCTACTGATATTACATTTTACCAATCACGTCTTAATATTTATATTCAATATTAAGACAGCACAATTTCTTCACAGTAGAGTGAAGTTATTTGAGAGATTGATTTGGGTGGGAGTAGAAACTGCACATGCTCATATGGAAGGGCAGCAAGGTCTGTTGTAGTGGACTATGATCAATCATGCTACAGGGCACTAAATAAACCTGTCAGTGAAGCGTTTCTCCTGTCAATAGAGTTTTTTTTTTTTTGTCTGCAAAACTGCAGTTTCTAACATGTTCAGCAATAAAGCATCTTTCACAAAATCCTTTGGCTGGAGACCTGCCTATAGTCCACTCTCTAACTAATCACTCTCCTTCTCTCACTGACCCTGCACTCTCCTACCTGTTTGTCTTGCTGCTCCTCATTTTCCCAGCTTTCGGAGAAGAGCTCGGTGCTGCAGCGAGACAGATGCAAAGCCTCCACGTTATTCTCCCCGTCTGGCACAGGCGTCTGGGCAAAAGAATGGTTTATATCTGTTCATGTGGAGCTACTCCTTTAAGAAATAACTGGCATTTCTAGTTGTATCAATCAAGTATAAACAGAACACGGGAAAATCTAGATTGCATAAACGTCTATTTTTGCCTCAGAAATGTGTGCATGTACAAACTGTTTTAGTAGGAATACTCCAGTGTTTGTCACATCTCGATCCTCCATCTGTTGCGCGTGTGATTACCACAGGCAAGATTTGACATTTTCCTGTGCTCAGAAAAGAACAGGAAACCTGTTTACCCCTTATGAGAAATGGGGTTTTTTTTGGAAACTGGAAATGTTTACATACAAGAGAGATGACTTTCCTTTTGTTAGGATTGATTTTTTTATAATAAAAGTTTAAATACAGATTAAATGAGTGCTTCAGTTATTAAAACACTTTGAAGTTTAGTAGTTTTACATTACAATACTGGATGAATCTATCAGCTGATGCTCAAAGTTTCAGTACCGGTATCAGTGTTGGAACAGAAAAAGTGATGTTGCACCATCTATAATTAAAAGCATGTTCTTTAATAAATTAAATTGTAATCATTGCCAAATTGATGTGGTACAAGAAGAACATAGTTCAGGATGTGCTGTTTAGAAAATAATCAGGGGGTGGTAACAATGTTGCTTCATACCACCCTATTGTTGATTTTCCTAGTCCTAGAGTGTTTTATTCATTCTCTCTCTCTCACACACACACACACACACACACACACACACACTTGCAGTAGCAAGAATGGAAATTCCAGTTACTTTTCAAGGATAATCTCACCCACACAACCTCAAAGCTCCCTCTGAAAAAGTAGTTCTGTCCTTGAGAGGATGCATTAAACAGATTCAAAGCTTAATTTACAAGTAGCTTTGATTTGTGAATGAAGATTTCATGGAAACACAAATGTTTAACAGTTCACAGCAACTGCTGATTTGTATTTAAAAGTAAAACAGGATCACAGGAAAAGGTGATCATGCCTGTCTGTGGTAAATCACACACATGCTACAGATAAGACAATCAAAATGTCGGATTATATCTAAATGTTTTAAGGAAGGCACTATAAAAGATGTGCGCACGCATACGCATGCTATATTTCTCCTCACCAGCTCTCCACTGACGTGCAGCTTGTTCCACAGCGCCTGCACCTGCCTTTTCAGCGTCTCCACCTGCAGCTGATGTCCCGCCTCCATCTGCCTGAGCCGCACCTGTACAGCATCCCTGTGCATGCTGAGCCCGTCCTCGCCCAGGTGAGCGCCCTGAACCAGTACTCGTCCAGGACAGCCAAGCTGTAGAGACCCGGCACTTGCTGTGGATGTCTGGCGGCTCAGAGATCTTTGTGAAATGGAGCCATTAATGCAAGGATCTTCACCATTACACACAAATCTGTCAACAGTCGGCTTCGGAGACAGAGGTTGTGAAGGCGAGTGGAGTGAGCTGGGCGTTTTTAATGGTTCCATAGAGTCTTCTTGTGGAGAAGGAGAGTGAAATTTCAGGTTATTAGTTAAACAAAGAGGCTCTTTAGGACATAAACATTCCTGGCTGCTAGTGACGTGTCCAGGATGAGATGAAGAGACAACCGATTCCCCAGCAGAATGTTTTTGCACTTCGTCACACACTGAAACCTCACTGTTCTGTTCAGGCACCTCGTTGGACAGCTCAGCTAAAGAGCTTGTGCCAACAACTGGCAAGGCATCTCCACCCTGGTCTGCTAAAATAATCCTGTTTTCTATTTTCGAGTCCGCATGCTCCACCCCGTCAAGTAATCGCTCATTTGGAAGCCTCTCATCCGATCCAGTCATTTCAGGATGATTTGTATAACAGGCTGCTTGCTCAAGTTCCTCCTCAGGTTGCGTTTCTGCTGTTCGCTCCTCTGATCGAAGGTGCTCCTGCCACGTCTCATTGAGGTTGGGATCACTGCAGCGACGGTTCGAAGCCAATAGATTTGCTCCCTCACAAGCTATCAGCAGGTGGTCAAAGGAACGGGTCTTTGGGAGTCTGTAGGAAGGATTTGTTAAAGTTTATTTACAGAATTCTCTCAGATATGCAATTCCAGAAAGTAATGCCTTATAAACTTGATTTGAAGCATTACTGACTTGGAGGCTCAACGTATCTGAACCAAATCACAACATGGTACCTGGAACTCTGTACATTCAGCTATCTAGGATTAATTAACATGTGATAAAAACCAATTTGCATTAATGGTTTACTGTCTCATGCAGTGTTCCTGGATCCACCACAACCCTGACCAGGATAAAGTACTGAAGATGAATGAATGATCTGGAATATTATGATAGGTTTGATTAAGGTCCTGTTCACATCTACTTGTGACAAATAGCTAGTAACTAAACTAAGTTAGCTAGCTAGTTGAGTAGATGTTAGCTAGTCAGCCAGCTAGCTGGGAGAGCAGGATGACTTTTTGGGGGGGGGTCCCCCAAATGAGCACCTCCCCCCCATGAGAGTCAACATACAGATAGATATGTTCCCAAGCCAATTCTTGTAATTCATTTATAAAAAAAAAAACAAAAACAAAACCACACACAACCACACACCCCACCCATGAGTGTAAAAGCTTATGAGCCAAATATGGCTGACCCCTTTTCATCTGGCCCACACCAATTTGTGCAGGGTGGATGAATTTTTTTTTTTTTTTCCCCCCCACACACACAGGCCCCAGCAATGTTCCCTAGAATAGCAAAATGTTAGCACATCACATGTTCCGTCTAAACCACTAGCATGACAGATTTTCTAATGAATGCCAGCATCAGTAAAACAAGCAGTGGAAATAGTTGATGTTGGGCCAGCTTGTCACATAAAATGTAACAAAAAAAAAAAAAGACAGTGGGATGTAAACAAACCACAATGTATGCTTCAGTTACAAGCACAAGGTTGTGTGCTCAGACTTGCATTTTACATGTGCCTTATAGACCTCTTGTGGCTTGAAACACCAATTAAAAAAGGATGCATTTGACATGCGTCTTAAAACTTCTAAACGTATCTGGGATTAATTGACCTTTAATATAATGACTGACTCAATGCTGAAATGCATCAACCAAAACAACCTACAAAAATGCTGTGGTTTACCATCCATACGTGTATATTACACACACACACAAAATATATAAGTGTTTATCCTGCTTATACCAATCTCTACTCAAGAAGATATGATACATATGACAAGTGGATTCAGGATTGTAAACAAAACAAATGGAGAGGTTACCAGGTTACTGGTGCCTTTACCTGCAAGGAGGCATGTCCTCAGGTGAGGCTGAAGCAGTGGAATATGAAGCACATGGCTCCTCACAAAGCAAGGAGGGGGAGGAGTTCGGCAGGTAGACTGCACTCCACAGCATTAGGTTCCTCACGTGGCACACCGGGTGTAGCACCTGCCAGGACACGGACCAGACAGACAAAATATGGATGGGTTAGTGGGACAGCACACTCCTTCGACTTACTTCCAAAATGACCACCAAAACTTCAAATCGTACTGTAGAATTTCCAAATACACCAAAGGAACTAGGCAACATGTCCAAAATGGTCAGCATTTTGACAGCATACCAGTTTAGTGCGTTTGCACTTTAAGGGCACTTGGCACTCACAGCAGCTTGAAAAGATAAGGAGAATGCATGCCTCAGCTCTGTGTCAGAGGGTATTTTGGAGAGAAAAAAAAAAAGAAGGAAAAAAAAAAAAAAAAGGTGACTTGGAAGAAATCAATGTCTAATATGGGGACAAAGATCCTGACGTTGAGGAAGAGGGCAAGACAAGTTGTACAACTGCTGGCTGGTCTAACGGATTTGGTGGCTTTACATTTATAGCATTTAGCAAAAGACAAAAAAAACAAAACAAAAAACAAAAAAAAACACCACATCCCCTCACGATAGTACAAATGCACCATGGTGTAAGAATACTGTTACACTTCTAAATGTTACATGGAATCAATGTGAGCTTGTACAGCAAATAAAAGTGATTGTGTTTTGAGTTGTCAATGTAGTGCTCATTTAAGTTTGTAGTGACAGGATTTTCAGCATAAAGCATAAAATATGGGGTTGTAACAGACAGGGCAAGGTAATTTAACAATTATTCCCTGGAGGCGAAGTGAATGTCGCTGAATAACCACCAAGATGAAGTCGAGGTTATTATTCTGCCATATTCACTTCGCCTGAGGCAAGTAATTGTTTTTGTAGACAGGTGATACATTTATATAAAAAAAAATTTAAAAAAAAAAGCATTAAAAAAATAATCTTTCAAACTTCAAAAGCGGCATGCAAATGTGTGTGTGTGTGCACAAAAAGTGCGCAGACTTGTCACTTGAAATCAGGTCCTCTAGCATGTTTTTGCTCATGAGAACAATTCCTGGTTGGCTCTTGTTTAGCTGAAAATACTGAATTTTGCTTGTTAATGGTGTCTTGTGGACAGTTCCAGCAATTTTCCCAGTGCTAGAGGGGTGTTTGAGGTAAGAATTAAGTGTTTTATTGGCCTCACTGAATATGTTGTCACAAATGCTGGAGGTCTTTTGTATGACGGGCGGCAACTAACATTATCTATGCCGACTCACACAAAATACTTTGTTTTGAAATAGATTTATTTATATTAAAAAAAAAAATTTTTAAAAACAAAAACACCCCACACAATTCCACCTTACCGTTGAACAGTTTTAGACCAAACTTCGTATCATCTTTAATGCTTTTAAGAACAGCACTCTCTCATAATTTGCAATTCTTCCTCACTTACGGTGAAAGCGATTGGCAGCGATTTTGCCGAGATGCTCGAGGTGATTATCGAAAAATATACCGAATTTCTTGACCAATCAGTGCGCGCGATTTTCTATCACCACCTGCATATTTACACTAAATAGCTTTACTCTATGGAAGATGTGACTTCATGACTAATGAACAAATTCAATTATTTAGTCATGCAACAAGATAACAGGTTTCAAGTTAATTTTGATCACTGGGACTATGGTATTGACATTCATCTGACACGCAAAAAAACAAAAAACAACCCAACAACAAAACTGTACACCTACTCTACAATCCCATGGCCAGATGTACAACAGTTTCGCAAGTATAAATCTGTTAGCTACACTTACTTTTGCTGAATGCTTATTAAAATGTTCTCTCACATGTATGCTGTCCACCACTGAGCAGAACCTTCCTAGGAATACACCCGCTAACGTGCAGTAAAAACAGGTATAAATGCAGAATGGAAGCAGTACCGTCTCTGAGAGTGGCGAGTACAGGATGTTGTGAAAGGCTCTCTTAGCTGGCTGAAGCAGAGACCAGACGGAGCAGGTGTTCTCTAGTACGCCTCGCTCCTCTCGCTCCTTCCCGCTGTTGCACAGGAAGGTTCCAAACAGACAGGAATAGGTGTGCTGCACCAGCTTCACCTGCGTAACACACCAACGGTTAGTGCCAAGTAACAACTGCTACTTCAAGTATCTTTGGAAAGAAAATCTATTCAAGTCAATGCTTCATTTGTGTCATGTACATCAATTTATGTTCACCTATATATACTGGAATAAAATCACTCCTAATTTTGCCTAAGTTCAGTCAATTAACTGCTCCTGAATGAGGTGCCTGGTGCAGTATCTAGTTGGAACAGTAGGTGGTGTCTGATACCAGAAAGGCCTCGTTGAACTGAAAAGAGCAGGGAAACTGCCTCTGCAGCTGGTGCACGCAGTCTAGCCACTGCAGAAAGACGGGACAGCGCTCGTTCACGTCCTCTGAGTTTTCCCCATGTCCACAGCGGTCTGCAAACTTATGACCGAAGTCCAGCCACTCAGTTTCCACCAAAACCTGGAAACCCTGCAGAGATTAAAAAAAAATAAAATAAAAACCCACGTCATTAAAATTTGTTTACTAGTCAGTCAATCAATACTAAGTCTAGAAGGTGGAAATATTTTCCACCTTCTAGCTTTTGGTACTCCTCTTCAACATTGTATATTGAAGGAAAGCTTATCACACGTGTTAACTGGTTTGACATCAGCACCACTATGATTAAAATCATGATTTTTAAAAACAGGCAACTCCTCTCAGGTGAATGAATGAGACTCGGACACTGAAATTCCACGTCTACCAGTAACAGTTTACCAGCCGGTCAAGCCGTCAGTACGGGAAAGACACGAAGGTATTTGCATATTGTATATATTCATAGAGTTTGGCATTTAAGATGTAGAGATGCTCCCAGGTAGTTTCTTGATCATTAAAACAAAAGCAAATTTATTAAACTACATACCAAGTGAAAAATTTCCCATACTATAGAGCTGGGCAAGAAGAGACATGAAAGTATGCTACAGCACACCATGAATGAAAAATATGCCAGGAATTCTTTTACGCCTCCAAAATCTCAAAGGTTGAGTTCATTATGTTACCTCTCTGCATGGTTAGAAGTGTTCTTTTAAATGGGCTAGTGTGTTGTAGCTGGAGGACAGATACATTTATTAATTACATGATTATAAAGAACAAAAGAAAACCTGAGGAGTGTGTAGGAGCTGTGTTAGAAATTCTGTTCAACTGTGTGCGTGCGTCCACACCTCTATGGTTCTGTAGTATGGGTCAAGCAGCAGTTTGGATAGAGCCACTATCTGCGGTGTGCGGTCCCAGCCATCAGAACAGTGCACCAGGACGGGCCTGCTGTCCCGATCCACAGCGTTCACTACCAACAGAGACGCCTTTAACAGCAGAGACAGATGCTGCAGCCATTTAGTGCCTTCTAGAGCAGACAGCCAACTGAGAGAGAAAGAAATTATACATACAGTTGGTGACAACCTGGAACTGGGATTGAATCTGCATGTGGCTGTTTCCCCTGACTAATGACTTCTTTACCCAGTCTGATCACTGACTTCTGGTGGATAGCCTTCTTTAGACAGTCATGGTTGTGCCATATTCTTCCCATTTATTAAGAAGAGATTTAGTGGCACACTGTGGGATGTTCAAAGTTTGGTGTTTTTCTTGTTTAACCACCAAACCCTGCTTGGTACTTTGCAGAACTGTCACACACACTTGCCTTCATAGCTCCTTGGCTTTCATGATGCTGTTTGTTTAGGTATGTACTCTAAAGGCTCAACTACACCAGAATCGTTTGAGAGGCATTTCAGTCATCTGTCTGACATCTGTCTTTTGTTACAGATAGAATTCCACTGGAATCAAAGCAGCAGTTCAGACCAGTAGCACTTGAAGTGCATATTACCGCCATAAAAACACAACAGAAGCGTTTTTATGCTCAAGGTTTATTTTTAAGGGTGCAAGTGAGACAAAAGAAATCCACACACAAAAAAACCCACCTGCCTCCTCCTGTGTCACATTAAAACATTGTGTTCAAGGACTCAGGAATTGCTACTTTGTGACACTGAGGTCTTTCCAGGTCATTGTTTATGCCATGAAGTTGTGATGGCATGAAAAATGAAATAGTCTACTACAAAAACTTGTGAGCAGGCTTATGGCTTATTTGCTGCTCGAAACATTCACGACACAGGCATCCCAACACGTCTTTTCAGGTTTTCATCTTGCTTCTCATCAAGATTTAACCGTTTACACCCCGTTACCCTGGTGATTATGCCACTTTGGCTGTTGATCCCAGGTTAGTTACTTAAGCAGTTTTTGTGGGGCATGAGCCTGCTGTTGCGTTCTTGAATCTTGAAAGACATTCACTTGTTTTGCTCACACCTATGTCTTGCTTGTGCAAATTCTCTAAAACTCTGGAGCCTACTAGGAACAGGTGTATTTATATTAAGATCATGTGACACCAACTGCACACAGGTCAACTCCAATAAACCAATTATATGACTTGGATTTCATTAAACTATTTGTGGCAACTAAATTTCACAGCAACAGGTATGAATACTTATGCAATCACAAATTTTACATTTGTAAATCTTGCAACATGCACTGCTCTTCCCCAGCCTTTTTTCAATATAACTTATTTTGTTTAGACAACACAAATGTGAAAGTTTTCAAAAGGGATAAATGAATACTTGAAGCCACTGTTACACAGTGAATGTCAAATTCCTGAGAACTACTTTTGAATTTTATTTACTTAGTATGCAACGGCATTTGAATTAAGCATTGACATCTGTGTGTGAATAAAAGTATTCATATGTTGATTTCTTGCTTTTGAATGTGCAAATATTACAAAAATATGAAATAGTATTAAACAGCGAAATACGAGCTCACATCCCAACAGTGTATTCAGTCTCTTGTCATTTTGATTTAGGGTTGTAGGAATGTTGAAGGCAGTACACTCACTTGGCAGGGTCAGGCACTTGCGCACAGAGAGCCCGTAGGCACTGGAAGCTCCTCCTGATGGAGTGGATGTTGGCCATGCCCATGAACATCACCTCACAGTTTGGATAGTACTCTGCACAAAAACAATAGAGTAGAATTTGCAGTTCACCTTCAAAATAAAATCTGATTCATATTGTGTATAACTTGTCTTTATAGGAAAGTCAGTCCTCCTGTCTACCGGAAAACTGAACCAAGTTAATGATTCAAACAAGGACTTGATAATCTGTGACCTCTGGCTTCATTAACACCAAAAAGGTTATTTTAGGTTGCTTCAGCTACTATACATGTACTCCCATAACAACGGAGACGACACCAACCTTATGACCATTTCTAGACTATACGTTAAGTCAAATCCCAAATGGTCTCATACAAACGTGCACTACATGGGGCAAATCGTAACGGCTTTTACATTCTGTGCAGCGCAATACATGGCCAACAGTAGATCATTTCAACCCAGAAAAATAATGTGTAGTCCCACTGCAAAGAAGTAAACAGCGAAACAAACAGTATGCTTTCGATACATTACTGATATATTGTGATGTGAACTATGCGCTTCTCTAATGTTAGCTAAATCAAAACACATTGATAGATTGTATTTCACATTATTGAACTACAGACGAACATTCTTCATTTACCTTCATAGAAAGCAAGTGCGCTGTTCAGTGCAGGAAAATGTCGTCAAGAGGACAGTGCTAGCCAAAATATTACTAATGCGAGATAAGGGGAAGGGAGTGGGGCTTCCAGGGGGGGTTTCGGTTAATATCAGAGTTCTCAAAAACAACTACATGTCACATTTGAGTAATAACTCATACCAGTGTACTCCAATGTTCAAATTAGGAGCTGCTACACAAAATACATGAAAGTTGGTAGGTCTGTCATAGGAAACCATTTAGGATTCACCCCAGCAGCTTGGCTTGGTAGATAGCACCCCTGAGGTTTATCAAACGTATTAGCCAGAGTGCTGCCTTTAAATAAGTTATATGTTATGGAACAAGGAGCTCAAAGTCCACACTCGTCACATTGACATGTTTTGATAATGTATCAGGATAACGTAAGGGACTATCACAGACACAGCAGTGCCCTGTATCTGCGCATGTGTTAATAAACTGGCTTTATTACGGTTTACACTTTATCCCATTTATATGGGAGCCAGTGACCTGTCTCATACAATCTCTGATACAGTATAGTAATAGAAGTACACAAAACAAGCAGACATGTGTACCTGGGCATTCACAGCCACCTCCTTTAGCCCGATTAGCCACGGCAGCAGCGTATGACCTGGCATCCAGTATCAGTAGCTTTTGAGGAGGCGGAGTAGTTGGCTCCACTTCCCCATTGCCATTGGTTATGTCAGAATCTAATACATACAAGGAGGTCAAACATTCTGTAAAACTGATTAAATTAGTGATCAGAAAGCAGCTCCTACACTCACCTGAGCCGCTGTGGACACAGGAGCCATTGCTCAGATATTTAACAGCTGCAGGATCCATGCCACAGGCCTTAGCGATGGACTGCACCAAGTTCTCATCATCTGCATTCCGCCAGCCCCACCAGCTCACCTCAGGCTGCCCACACCGACCAATCACAGCACCCGTGCTCTGATGTCTACGGCAAAATTAAATTCAGTATAAAATACAGGTGCAGAAGTCATCTGTGCTGTGAGAGAAAAAAAAAAAAAAAAAAGTGTCAAATGAGCAAACACACACCTGTAAACAACAGCTGGAATTCTCTTCCAGGATCGGAATGCTGCCACGTTCTCTAGCTCTGTGTCTGTGACCCAGCTCGGCACCAAAATCTTCTCAGGGTAACTGGCACAGAGTCTGAAGAGCAAAACGCATTCAAGACATTTTTCATTCATGTAACAAGATATTTCCCTTGGACAACATATATTCTATTTATATAAAATAGAATTTATAACCTCTCCATTAGTGGTGGAAATCTCATGATTCCATTTAATTTCATCTGAAGAGGGCATAAGATTATAAATCCATTTATGCATCTTGATTTTTGCCTTCTGTAGCCTGTGTCTCTCCCCCCCCCAAATATTACAATATTCTGCTTTAAAAAAAAAAAAAAAAACCCTTTCAAAATATATATCTTTTTATCTTGGCTTATTGTGTTTGTTAGGGCTTTGGTAAGACAGTGTTCAAATACTATTCCTATTTTCATGATATTTACATATTCAAATTTTAAAAAAAGGTGCATTTGAATGTTTAACACCACATTTGGCTTTTACTTACCATCATAAATCATTTTAAACGCATTTCTTAAACCTTTTGGCTAAATGACTCCTTGTGTCAAGTTGTGTCCAAAAGCAAGTAAACAATTCCCAACAGGCTCTTACTGCAGTCGATCTTATTCTGTGGCTGAATCCCAAGAAACAGAAGGTTTATAGTGCACTGCATAGGATCTATAATGCAATCATGTCTCCTTTGTAGTGAGGATGTATACTGAATTGAAAGTTGTATGAACAGAAGTGTTTGTTTTGTTTTTTTTATCCTCAGACATGCAATATCTTCCTAAATGTCATTTTATTATAAAAATGATCACCTCTTTGGAATAACAACAAAGTGACATTACCTTATTTGGTTTATGTGAAGAGCTACTGCTAATGTTTGCTCTGGATGTGCAAGTGTAACATTAGAGGCTCACTGACATTTGAATGCTTATTTTATTAAAAAAAAAAAAAAAAAAAAAAAAAGCTTCATGCACAAGTCCGATGACATTTTGTGCAATGATGCAGAATCTTTCAATTAAGAATCTATCATTTCCCCCCCCTTATATGAACCTCTTCACTGAAATAGTGACTTTGAAATTATAATTGTCCCAGATAGAGGGTCACCTGTAATTGTTGTTAATGTCAGAGATTCTCCAGGCATTGTGGGTGTCGAAGCCCATCCTGCACACTTCATACTTAAATCGGTTCATCACATGTTCTCCTGGAGGAGATCACACACAGAAAAAATAAAAATAAAAAAAACCCTCAATGAAACAAGGGCCAACTTCCCAAATTAGTGCTTTAAATCCAGTCTAGACTCTAGACTAGGATTTTCCTCCCAGCAACCCAAAGTGAGAGAAAGTCTAAAGCCCTGTACATCTGTATAATTATGTAAGAATGCGTGAGCAGATGTGTTGCGTAACCTGTACCAGTGTGGCAAATCTCGTCATGCAGGTCTTGCTCAGCTGGTGCACTGGCACTGCAGGTGTGGAAGGCGAAGGCGAAGAGCTCGTTGAGGCGAGTGGGAGGGCGTAGAGCTGCAGTGAGTCGCCGCAGCCAGTCCTGAGCCTGCTCCGACGAACTGAACTCACACCTGAGGACGGGGAGCATTCAGGTTAATTCTACACGCCACACACAAAACCTTCAGTAACATCATTGAACATTAACCACCATGCAAGATCCCAAAGTTTTTTGTGTTTGTTTTTTTGTAAATAAAAGTGTAAAATGTCCGCTAATCCAAGAAGCAGTGAATACGATGGATTATCTCTGCACATGAGTATTGAATATCTGGTCAAACGTCTTACCAGAGACCCTAATGCTACAGTAGTGCTTGAAAGTTTGTGAACCCTTTCAAATTCAGAGAATTTCTGCATGAATAACCAAACAATGAACATAGTACTTTAATACTTGCTATACTCCTCAGCTAATAATAAACCTTCAAACAGAGTGAATTTAACAATTATTGTGAAAATTGCCACAAAAACTATACTCAACAGCACCATATTGAAGATGCATTTTTTCCCCTTGCTCTCCCAGCTGTTAACCAAATAGCCATCCATGAACACTTACAGCAAAGGGTTATCAACTTTTAAGCCAGTGACTATTTCAAGGGCCTAAGATTCATAACACCCACTCCCTTTAATTCAATTAAATTAATTTATTTTAAGTAGATCTAGACCTATTATATGCCTACTATTTTAAACAAACATAGAACATTAGGTAAATTTCTTTTTTTTTTTTTTTTTTTAAATAAAAGTTTTGAAATCTTAAACCAATTTTCATTTTGTGCTCATTTATTTATTTTGTTGCACATGCAGGACACCACATCACATTTAATTATCATACAACAAAAGAGGGAAAGTTCATACTTGAGTTCTGCTTTAAACATTTTAAATGATGCACTTATTTAGGTGATTGTTGAAAGGACACCAACATCCAAACTCGATCAGTACTTTCATACCCAAACAACATGATCCATGCATGAAGTATGCAAAGCATGGAAGCATACATTTCTTGCATTCTCTTAGTAAATAAAATCTGTACTGGTGGCCAGTTTACTGATTTTCACTAGTACACTTGGTGAATTGAACCTTCAAGAAGTTTCATTACAGTCGTGTTACAGGGATTTAAGTGGCGCTAGACTAATGAAGTGTTCTGAATCTTAACTAGGCAGAAGGACACATCCCTAGCACACACCTGATAACCTTGCAGTCCTTACAGGTGAGGTGAAGCTGAGTCAAATCTCGACACTCCACACTTTCTATCAGCTGCAGAGGGACCTGAGAGAGCGTGAGAAGGATGGAGAGAGAGATAAGAGAAGAACGTGAGCTAGAAAAGGAAGTCGGTACAAGGTTACATACATTTCAACATGAAAAACTAATGTACTCTGACTCAGTGAAGGGAATTTGTAGTGGTGCAGGCTTTTAGAGAGACATATCTTTGATGAATGGTGTGTTTTTGCACCCTCTGCCTGGAGCCTTTCAAAATGTACAAAAACATTCTCTGCCTTTCCCCACACAGCACACATGACTGTCATGGTGCAGTGCAGTGTGCTACGACAAAAACCAGACATGAACAGAACAAAGGCTTTTGAAAGAGAAACTCACGTTTACAATGTTGTCTTTGAACCTGATGTGAAGGCGGTAGCTAGACAAGGCGATGACAACCTCTTCTGTCTTTTCCACATACTCCACACACTCACCGTGCAGCACCGGGAACGGGACCTACACACCACCATCACACATCCAATGATTAAAATAGAACGATGAACAAATGTGTTTAATACATCTCCCCTCCCCCCCCCCATCTGTAAGAGTTATCTTGCCTGCAGATGTTCCTTTTCCACATCTGGACTCCCAGCCTCTGGACTGGGCTGCTCCTCTTCGCCCTGAAACACACACACGATAAATACGGTGTTCCTTAAGATCCATTCTCATTAATACATCTTGATTCAGTATGAGTAGTATACCGAGTTCACACTCACCATGGCCCCTGTGAGGGAGGAGGAGAGTTTCCTCTCCAGAGACTACCAAGTGTCTCTGCTGGATCTCAACCTCGTGAAGATTTAGCACTAAGACACATGAAAAGAAAAGAAAGGGAAAATAAAAAAATAAAAAAAAAAAAATCACCACTCGAGAAAGCCATCCAGTCTACACATGGCAGAGCAGGAACTTTAAATATATTCCTTACATTATATATGAAAAGCTAACCAGCTTTATACTTTCTGCACTTAGGTCCATAGAATAATTATCCTTATACCACAGTAAGGCTAGATTCTTACCCCTGATTGGTCAGAGGCGTGGATTAATTTTATAACAGCACAGCTCAACAATAGTTTCAGATGTTGAAGCTTTTGTTAGGAGGCATTTATGTAACATTTATGGAAGTCTCAGGTGTCAGCACTTTGCAACAGTCAGAGTAGTGTGTAGAGTTTCACCAGCATGGGAGAGAAAGTCTTCAGGACAGGAATCTATACTTTCTGGCTTCTCTGTAAACTGGCACACTGCATCTTTCGGCTCATTAAGAAAAGTTGATGCTTGTGAGGGAACGGCTGTTTCTTGTTATGTAAGTGATGAGAGGAACTAACTTCTCACGTTTCACAACATTAAATGTAATCTGTTAAAGAATTGTGTCTTTCATTAATAAATTAAAAACAAAATCATTGGGAAGTCAGTGGTACAAGCTGTGCAACACATTTCAGATTGTACTATTATGTAAGGGATCATGTACATCAAGCTGGTCATTGTCAAAACCCGACAGAGTGATGCAGGACCTCGACATGAAGCAGAAGGGTCTCGAATCACCCTGAATGGGTTTATTTTGCAACAATGACTGGCTCAATGTACATTATCCCTCACA
>JAOTRR010000032.1:7311271-7329457 GCA_028570945.1 Gogo arcuatus
TCACTGTGCTCAAGTACATGTGACAAAAATAAAGGCTTCGGCCTTGGTTCTTCTTAAAAAAATCATTTTCTGTGTTTGTGTGCATTTTTACCACAGTGGAAATCAGTGCAGTGTTGAAGGTAGATAACCGGATGGTGGGTCGAACACACTGGCGGCCTGTGGGTAAAGAAGCCTGGGACCAAAGCTTCAGCATCGAACTGGAGAGGGTCTGTGACACATACATTGTGTTTGATTGATTTTTTTTTCTTTTTATTTATGGAACTGATGAATTGACCCTCAAGCCTGCCTTTGTCTCAAATTCTGACCAGGAATTGGTTATCTAATTGACCCTTTGCTGAGTCTAGCATGCCAACTGTCTTTTCTGTTTTTGTGGTAGAAATTCAACTTGATAGTCCTAATAATTTTTGTAACAGAATACATTAAAATTTTCAGAGAAGGAGAGACAAAATGGTCTCATGCATTTGAAATCAGCAGTTTCTTCAAGTATTGATCTGTGCACAGCAGATGACAGAAATAAAAGAGCCTTTTTTTCTGGCACTGCAGTGAGATAAATGTACAATTATAAGCATTCCAGGAATAACATTTATTGTGAATTCCTAATAGCCATGTTAAATATTTACTGTGATTTTAGATAACTTCTCAGTTTGAGATGTTTAGTGTTGTGGGTTTTTTGTTTGTTTGTTTGTTTTTTTTCCTCCACAATTTTCTTCGAGTGTTTAATCGTCAAAATCTCCCTGCTAGCTAGTTCTCCCTATCACACAAGAGCTACTGAGCAGGGTGAGGGATAACACCTGTTTCCTCCAAGACACATGAAGCCAGCCACTGCATCTTTTTGATCTGCTGCTCATGATGCATCACAGGGCAGCATAACACACTGAAAGGAAAGTGCCTAAATATCCTCTTCCTCACACACGCCTACGATTGGCTAGTGGAGAGAGTAATGCCAGCCCTCCCACCTAGACAGCAGGGCCAGTTTATCTTGGACTCCCAGCTATGGATGGCTGGGGCATCACTGAAATTCGAACTTATCTCCCAGCGATAGGGTTTAATGCTTTTCTGTTGTGCTACTCGAGAGCATCCACAATGTTTAATCCAGGTCCTGCACCTACACTTCTCTTGTTTCTTAGATTTAAAAAAATTTCTCTGCTATAAGATTTTGGGATATTGGGCATTCATTTTACAAGTACACCCCTCTCATGCATAGTGAAGTCCTGAAAACTTGTCTGTGGTGGTTCTAGTCCTGACCTCAGTAGTTGCAGTTAATGCAGATTATATGGACTTTTTCTTGCCTTTATTAATATAACTTTGCTAGCTAAGTGTAATCAGCTTTTCTGAGTCACACATCTGCTGTAATCTGTAATTAATCCTCTGTCACTAATCTTCTATTGGCCTCGGAGGCTGAGAAAAGCAACTGGCCAAGTCTGCTTTCAGTTTTGGGTCCAAGGTCAGCCTCCGGTTGATTCAGTTGTGTCTGTGAGGAATGAAAACACATTTTTTAATGCTATGGAAATCTTTACTCCAGTGATTCAGTTAACACTGGTCCAGCCCACTGGAGTTAAGTTGTTCCCTGCGAAAGTCTAAAAGTTACTAGTAAGAGGCTGTGCATAATACTTCATATTGTCAAGTGTGTACATAATGCATGTAAATAAGGATTAACAGGGTACCATGGAACAAGATTTGATGTGGTTTAATATGTTACGTCCTCTTTCCTTACAGAGAGGATAATTACTGCAAAACACGTGTGTGTGTGTGTGTGTGTTTAAATTAAAGTAACACTGTTAACGAGAATCTGCATAAATGTCTGAAATGGAATATTGGAGCCAAAAAAGGTAAAGTGTTCATGTAAGTGTCTCTGCTTTTGTAGTCTCGGGAGCTGGAGATCGGTGTGTACTGGCGAGATTGGAGAGCTTTGTGTGCTGTAAAGTTCCTGCGGCTGGAAGATTTTCTGGATAACCAGCGGCATGGCATGTGCCTTTACCTGGAACCACAAGGCACACTGTTCACTGAGGTAGGACATTGTAACTGAAACAACCTGCAGTTTAACGCTGCATATTGAGTAATTTGTGTTGCATGGATTTTCCAAGGTGGAATCAGCATCCCAGCATAAACGGATTTTGTGTCCAGGTTATTAATTACAAGTTGACAAGCAGGCTCAAAGGCCAGAAAAACATACTATTTCTTATTGACTTTCATAAAACAAACTTTTTCATTTGGTAGCACTATTCTGTAACTATAGCGCACGCTTCCAAAGCCCACTGCCTGCCGCACAACACACGTTGGCTGTGGTGCAGTCTGGTTGTTGGTAGAATGACAGCCTGATTTTTAGTAGACCGATTAAGTAGCATGCACAGATGATGCATGATCTTTTCAGAATGAGGAACACAAGTATGTGGAGACACTTATGAAACTGAGCAAAATAAAGTACAACACAAAGCTGTTGTATAACTCTCCTGTTAGCACAAAAAACAAAATATTTCATCTTGCAGTTAAACATATTGAGAGAAAATAAAGATGCTAGCTAGACTTAAATGTTGCAGACATAAAAACGCAGCTCTTGGTCAAACCTTTCACCAGTGATTTGGTGACTTTTTGTCAGTCACAGCACAATTTGCTATATCATAAACTTATCATGAGAGGATAAGGTCTATGGCTACACAGTCATCCCCTGTATGGAATTCATATACTCTTCATTTAATCTGTATTAACTCCCAACTAGCTTGCTATGTTATTTCATTATGATGGTTAGCACATTTTAGCCTGGTCAATTATGATTCCTGCTAAAGAAAATGTGGGATTGGGCAGCACACTGGAGCTTTTGCTTGCCTGGTGGGCTAGCTAATGAATTTCTCATTTGTCCAACGCGGATATTGCTATGTGGTTGGCCACTTAGTCATTGCTAACTGCTTAAGTAAATCAGATCTAAAATATCTGAAGTTTATAATAATAATAATAATAATAATAATAATAATTTTTTCCATTTGTCATTGAACTGCAGGTGAGATTCATCAACCCTGTCATTGAGCGGCACCCAAAGCTACAGCGACAGAAGCGTATATTCCCCAAAGAGAGAGGTTGTTTTTATTTTATTTATACAATGCTTATTAGTGGTACACACTTCCTTTGCCACAGTAGCTGTGGACAACTACCCATAGACTTCCAGTTTTGCATAAACATACATTTTGTTCTTGTCTCAGTACAGGGAAATGCCAAATCATTGTCTGTAGTAGTCATACACAGACTAGACATACACTGGATAGAGATTAAGCTGAAAAATGCTGGAATATTCCTTTAAAACGTTCCAACACATAGCAGCCTTAAGATATTTATATGAATGATATAAGAACGCTTATTCCTTATCTTCCGTTTAGGTAAAAACTTCTTACGGGCAGCACAGATGAACATGAACTTCGCAACATGGGGCCGTCTGATGATGAGTGTGTTGCCACCGTGCAGCAGCACCATTACTGCTATGAGCCCCCCACTGGCCTCCACTGACCTGTCCTCTCCACCTCCACCCCAAGAGTCTGATCTCACCTCCCCTCCATCTGCAGAAAAAACCTCCACATCCACCCCTCCTCCATCAGGGTGAGTTCAGAGTCCTGTTCTTACAGATGTTTTACATGAGCTGGTTTTGCCATCATTCATAAGGTTATGGCAAAATGTAACAATATGCCATTATTTCAGTTTTTTTCACATTTGCTTTATCATTTAACCCGGTGCATACTGTACGAATACTGATCCACTTAGTTTGTGTGATTTGGCTTGAATGTTTTCTGCTTTTTAGAGACGCCGCAATCGTCAAACTGAATTTCAGCGACGAGCGTCCTCCCAAACCCCCTCGTCTCTACGTGTCGAAGGCAGAGACCCCTGGGTCCATGGTAAACTCGCACTCATTCATTCACTGATATTAAGTATAATGATTATAAGTGCCTTGGACTTGTTGAGGTTCGGATGTCACTATTCTTGTATCTTTTGTTGGGTTTATGTAGAACCTGAAGTGTAACCAAGCTGAAGATTGTAGAGGCCGAGCTGTGCTGAAGCCCATTCTGAAGTAAGTCGGCTGTCAGCAACATCTGTTCAACAGAGCAAATGCTGTCTCTGTTGCACATTCACACTTGGCTCTTCCACTTTTTCTCCCATACACATTTATTTCATCACTTCATAACTCTCAAGTTTTGTTTTGTTTTTTTAATGCCTTCCTTTATATACATCTCGACTTCTCAGTTCACACAACCTCACAGTCTGCCTCCTCTCTCTATTTCAGGCAAACACACGAGCTGCAAATGGATGATTTCGTCTGTATCTCTGTCCTTGGTAGAGGCCACTTTGGAAAGGTATATTCTCCCAGCCATCAGCTAATCTTTTCAGAGTTTAACCTGTTGTTTTCAGGACCAGTACAATAAGGTTTTCGTGTCTGTGCTGTTATAGGTGCTGCTAGCAGAGTATAAGAGCACAGGGAAGCTGTATGCCATCAAAGCCTTGAAGAAAGGGGACGTGGTGACACGTGATGAAGTAGACAGGTGACTGTGAACCGTGGTCTCTGTGAAGTTACAGAAGTGTAGTCTCCATCAAAAACATATAAATAAGATAAGAATACTATCACGCTACAACCCTGTTAGAATGTAAGAAGTATACAATAACAATACAAGTGAAGTTTTTAAAAATAAGTTAGCGCTTCTTAAAGTGCATAGTGTAGAAGTTAAAATCCAGAGCCAGGATAGCAAAGAGTCTTGATTCATGTCTTCCTTGTATCTTGACTGATAGTTGGTTGAGTCGAGCCATGCTAGAACATGATGCAGAGCTGGGCGTTAGGTAGATAGGTAGGGGCTGGGCAGTTCTTTGGTTTTGTATGAAAGCATCAGTATTTTAAATCTTGTGTAGGCTGCCACAAGAAGCTAGTGGAGGGTACACAGTAGTGGGGTGATCTGGGGAAAACCTGAGGAGATTGGAAAAAGTAATGAAGGTTTTATTAGTGGTGTTGTAAAGCATTGTGATTTTTCTGCAGTTGTTAGACTAGTTTAACTTAACAAAAAAACATTTTTTGTTAGACTCCCTTATAACTAAAGTCATAAATTATAACTTATTTCTGGTCTTTTCTCTTGTACCCTACAAACACATTAGATAGAAATTTTACTTAAAAGTGCTCTTAACTACTTTAATGCGTTTGTTATAAGCACTTTTTCTGTTTTTATATTGTGGTCTGTTTTCCCATCAGTCTGATGTGTGAGAAGAGGATTTTTGAGACCATTAATGCATCCAGTCACCCATTTCTTGTCAACCTTCATGGCTGCTTCCAGACATGTGACCATGTGTGCTTTGTTATGGAGTACTCACCTGGAGGTGACCTGATGACCCACATACACGCCAGCATCTTCACTGAACGCCAGGCCCGGTATATATTATACAAATGCTTAAATGCAGGCATGCACGCAACTTCATGTACATACTGGTTTTGGGTTTTTTTTCACAAATCCATATTTAAATGTTATTACATACCTGTGGATCTCTCATCAATAAGGATTCTAATATAAATAAATAAAACTTTCATTATGACCTTTTTAGAGATTTAGTCCATCAGGTAAGACTTGTTTGTTGTCTGATGCTTGTTTTTTACCCTGGAGCTGCAAAGCTAATGGAGGTTTTAATAATAGAAGTCAATCTCATCCAACATCTTTTCTATAAATATATGGTTCAAACTACATCCAGGTCTTCACTAATGTCACACAGACTTGCTCATGTGGTTTAGGGAACTTTATTACAGCATTACTGAAAAGGAAAACGAAATGTCAGTGTAGCTGAATCTGAAATCTGTAATGTTATGGGGGTGGCCATCTTGGATATAGTTTGGTATTATACTTTATACAACCTCCTCCCAAAGTGGAATTAACTTAAATGGTTAAAGGTGGACGATAGAATATTCATATTAAACAATAAGACTATGTATATTAAAGGGGACATATTATGAAAAACTTTTTCAGTGCTTGTGCACATACATTTGGGTATCTGGACTGCCTACCAACCCACAAACTCTGAAATAAGACACCCAGTCACTTTCTTTTGTCCTGCCTGTTTCAGAAAACATGCTTCAAGATGCCGTTCAGATTTGGCTCCCCTTTCTATGTCGGAAGTGGAGCTCATTAGAATTATGCTGCCTCCTCATTTGAGTATCTCCACTCATGGCTTGGGAACTGTCTTTGAGAATGGATATTCATGAGGAAGGTGCTACCTGGTTGGCTGGCAGAAGAGGGGGGGTGGGGTGAGCAGTGGCTCATTATTTAAAGGAACAGGAACTCAAATCGGCCGTTTTGAACAGGGCTGTTTAGACAGGGTGAGAATGGTGCTGTTGTTCTTGTGGTATTTTGACCAAATCATGGCACAGACATTTCATTAAGACCTCAGGAAACTGTCAACTTGTGGAATAGGGGTATGATATGTCACCTTTAACAATGGAGCAAATGGTATACAAAATTGGGAAGGTGTTTGTTTAAAAATATTTGGGAGAGTTAGCCTTCCATTACTTTTTAATGCCTCATAGCTCAAGTGCAAAACTGAACAAGCAAACATGTCTTGGCAGATGGAATACATTGGAGTAATATTTTTCTACCTTAAAACAGAAAACCACTGAAAACCAAACAGTGAACTGATAATTCAAAGTAAAGAGGTGCTAATTTTCTCACTTTCTTCACGTGATCCTCTGAATCACAATGCAACATAAAAATAGAGCTGTTATGTCTGACCTGTTATATAACCAATTTGACTTAACACTTCCTTTATGTTCTGGTCAGATTTTATGCTGCCTGTGTACTCCTGGGTCTTGAGTTTCTGCACCTGAACAAAATTGTTTACCGGTACATTTTCTCTTTATGGTCTTGGTTTTAAAAATATAGCCTGAGTCACTTTAAAGGAAATGCTGAATTCCTTTACTTTTTCAACAGGGACCTGAAACTGGACAATCTTTTAATGGACGCTGATGGTTTTGTGAGAATAGCAGATTTTGGACTTTGCAAAGAAGGTAATGCCACATCATTGGTGGATTGGATTTAAAAAGGTCTTCACCTCTTGGAAGGTTACAGTAAAACAACCATTATGTATTTGTCACATAACAGCAAAAAAATATGCATTGATTAAATGTATGAAACATTTTTCAGAACTGCTCATATTTTCACTAGATTTCATATTGTGCCAAAAAAGGGTACTTTTTTTTTTTTTTTTTTTTTTAAATAGCTATATTGCTCATCAAGATGTCTTTTGATTTTTCTTTCTTTTAACACCTTTATTTAAGCTCCTCAGCACTGATACAGAATAAGTGTTGCATTAAAGGAGAAAAACCTACAAAACTGGTCATTTATATTTATGTTTTTAGGGTTAGTGATTGAGTGTCTGGTTCTTGTTTTACACTCTTCAGGAATGGGACACGGTGACCGTACGTCCACCTTCTGTGGAACTCCAGAATTCTTGGCCCCTGAGGTTTTGACAGACAGCACTTATACCCGCGCTGTGGACTGGTGGGGTCTCGGCGTGCTCATCTATGAAATGCTAGTGGGAGAGGTCTGTTCAAGCCCAGCTTTCTGTTTAAAAATGGATTTAATGTATAAATAAGTAATATTAAGATCAACAGTTTAACAGTGACCATCCAATTACGTGCCGTCTAGCTTTGAAGTTGGCTTTAGATGAAAAACTTCCCTATAACCTCAGGGTATGTTTGCTGCATTTATTTAAGAACAGTGAACTCTAATCAATCCTTTACGTCTGCTGGGAATGGAAGTGAAATTGGCATTTATAGCTTCCTCTCCCATTTCTCTGTAATCTGAGCAGTGCTTAGTTGAAAACGAGATTCATTGCACCAAAATGCAGTTAGGAAAGTATGATTGGTCCAAAATTTACTTGGGAAGGCTTTGTTGTGGTATCGTGTTCTAAATAATTTGCATGAAATTGAGTTACTTCTTCTTTTTTGACTGTCGTGAACACTTACTAACACTTTAAGGATTATTGTAAAAAAAAAAGTGTGTGCGTGCGTATGTATGTATGTATGTATATGATTGTAATGTCTAGAAAGGAAGTCATAGTATTTTTGAGAATTGCTGGTTTAGTCTTAAATCTGGCAATACACAAAATATGGAGTAAATTGAATTATTTACCATTCCCTGAGAGAACATGGTTATTAAAATGTTATCCTGAATTATACATGCTTTGTGCTAGATGTGAGTTTAATTCTACTAAATTCTGACACTGTAATCTAAATTGAGTAAATTTCATTATGTATCGTATTTGATCATAAACAGCTTTGATGTAACTTTTATTAATGATTCCTACGGCACATATGGTGTCAGCCTGCTTAGATAAAATATAGCCTCTTTGAGGGAAACGATTGTGCTGGCAATAAAATGCATAGTCACTGTCACTGCCAAAAAACCATCACTATCTGACACAACCATAATGCCAGCTATCCCTCTGTTCCTCCCTCTCAGTCTCCTTTCCCAGGTGATGATGAGGAGGAAGTGTTTGACAGCATAGTGAATGATGAAGTGCGTTACCCCAGGTTTCTCTCCCCAGAATCAGTCTCTGTCATTCAGAAGGTAAGTGTGCATCTTCATCTCCACATCGTCCCAATACACAACTGAGGGTAGCCTTACAGGACTGTGTTGTGGGATATCTACTCACATGGAACACAGTCATTTTATTTTATCAAACTCTCTGTGAGTGGATCTTGTAAGCATGATTAATGGCTGAGGATTGTGTAATGGCCCTTCCTCCACTTCCACTAGACTATAGTAGCCAACTGGCATCTGATTAGCAGTGAAGGTTTCACACTGACACAGGAACATGTTGTTTTGGGGCATGAGTGAAGCTTATCCTGGTGTCGAAATAAAGTGTTTGCACCCCTGTAATTTTCAACCTGTTATTTAGGCTATTATTATCCTATCAATCACACCTACAAATCCAGCAGAGCACAGGTTCCCAGAAGCCCCTGTCTTGTACATTTTAGTGTTTAGTGTGAAGTGCTCTAACACACCCACTTCACCTCAGGGAAAACGCTAAAATGTGCATGGCGTGGGGTACTCCAGGCCCGGATTGAGAACCTGTGGAGTAGAGACTAGACTACATTGTTGGACACTGACCTACTGCAGTGTGTTGTGTGATTTCTTTAGTGTCTTTGGTATTTGGTACTTTGCTTTCAGGCAGGATTTATAAAATTGCAAGACTCCCTAAATAGTGGTTTTTTTTGTTTTTGTTTTTGTTTTTTTGTTTTTTTCAAAGATGCAGCTGATATTTACTTATATGCTCCATTTAAAATGTTATTGCATTCGCAAAGCCCATGGCAGTGTGTCTAATGATGGCATTGAAAGCATATGGCTTGTTCTAATAGTTTGTTGTGTGTGGGTTTTTTTTTTTTTTTTTTCCTCACTGCCTAGTGGTTCAGTAAATTAATGTGTTCATGAGATTTGCTCATCTTTCTCACAGCTGTTGCAGAAAAACCCAGAAAAACGGCTCGGTGCTGGAGAGCAGGACGCTAACGAGGTGAAAAGGCACAGGTTCTTTCAGGTGACCTTCCTGCACACTCAGTACACATCTTATCTAAATATGACTAAATAATAGATCCTGTCAGTACACACTCAATCATTTCGTAACTACACAGGGAGTGGACTGGGAAGCCTTACTAGCCAAGCGAGTGAAGCCTCCGTTCCTGCCGAGCATCAAAGCCCCGGGTGACGTGAGCAACTTTGACGAGGAGTTCACACGCCTAAAGCCCGTGCTTACCCCTCCACACACACCCTTCTTCCTCACAGCCGAGCAGCAGGAGATCTTCGCAGATTTCGACTTCTCCTCGCTTCACTGACTGCCTGAGACTTGATGGACAAGGGGAACGTGACACATCAAGGCTCTGTCCTAATCCTGCCTGAGCCCTTTCTTTTCTGTCTTTCTCTCTACCTATGCAGTTGAACCAAGTGAAGCTGATTCACTGTCACAAGGCTGTGTGCTTTTCTGCTACTGGCTGCACTAGTGTGCTTAAGCTACATCGGAGTTTCTTCTCACGAAGGAAAGCAACAGCTGCGGTGTTGCTGTAACTTGCTGCTGTTCTGCCTCCACAATGAAAGAGAACCTGTCATCACTGTGAGCTAAGCTTTTTCCTGTCCTGCAATGCCTTGTTACTGATTGTGTGTGCGCCTGCTATTATAGTAGAAGAACCATGCTGAATGTAATTTTCACTATTTTACTTTTAGCCTCCACAAAAAGTGCTCGTGTGCCTGCAGGTTTTCTTTCCAACCAGTTCGGAGCAACACCTGATTGCACCTTTTTAATCAGTTGATCCTGATCATGAGACAACTATTAGGTGTGGATCCTTCTTAGTTGGTATGAAAACCTGAGCTCTGCAGCCCTAGAATTTTGTACTGTCTGCACACGTGACTGCAGTTTTGTTAAAATGAAGCTACCAGTCATTGCTTGTTGCATTTAACCTTTTTCAGGTTCATTATAGATTCTGCAGTCCGTGTAGTCGGAGGTCTTCCAGCTTAGAGTTGTAGAGCTTTGATATACTCTGGCACTGAAGCTGAGTAGAAAATGAAATGTTGGTCATGTACGTACGTATGTATGTATAATTTTTAAGGATTTACACCTGAAGGAAGCTTTGTATGTATAAGCACCAGAGGTTGGAAAACGGCTGATGATGATTTTGATGACCAAGTGCTTTAAAAAGGTAAATGTAATCTAACCACATCTCTATCCATTGCATCTGTAGTGTATGAGATTTACCACAGACAACAGATTTTTCTGTACTCATTACTTTTGATTGGCGGAATAGTGACATAGCAGGCAGCGTTGCCTCCACACAGTTCTAGGGTCATGGAGGTATGCAGGCAAGTGGATTGGCTATGGTGAGCTTAGGTCCAGATCTGCAGCAACCCTGACCAGGATGAAGCAGTTACTGAAGATGAATAAATGATGCCTTATAATGGAAGTATAAGGACAGTTGTTGAATCCTGAACATCTGTATAACACTAATTTAAAACTCCTGAAAATGATCCCTGAAAGGATTAATTGTACTGACTTAGAACTTCATTTCCAAATACCCTTGACTGAAGGTTGTATGAAAGTGTTCTACATTTTGCATAAATATTTATTGAGAGAATTCAACAACTGCTCAGAGACTTTTAAGTAAATGTTTTCTCAGCATAGGAAAACATCAAAATTCTTGTCTGTAGTAATGTCACACATGTTACAGATGGTGGATGAAGTCTGTCAGATATCCAGTTGTGAACACACAGCAACTTTATTGAATTCAAAATCTTGTATGCACTTGCACATCCTGATCATCATGAGGTTTAAAGGTACAATAAGTTTTTTGTTTTGTTAGCTGGCATTACTTGCTCACTGGAATCCAAAAGTAAGCTACGTACTTTTCTAGACTACAGTTTCAATAATCACGACTTAACACGCCATAGTATTTATAGTATTTAATATTTAATTAAGCACATTTTATATATTGTACCTTTAGGCCGATTAAATCTAATTATGCTCAGTCCATTGACTCAGCTTGTGTGTGTCTACAGCGTATAGAGCATTTACAATCTAGCGATGTTTGTTTATTTTAAGCGTCTAATGTGTTTGTGGCCCCTCAGCATCTGAAACGAGCCATGTATCATGCTGTACTGTAAACATCCTCTAGTGCATTTGTCTATATTTGCGTTACATTTTTGCTGTTCGACGCTATGACGCGGAGTTCTAAAGTAATGGTTTATTACTGAACAGTGATACTTTGAGCAGAAACACTGAAGTATACAAGTGAGACTTTCCCTTTATACATGCCAAATGAAGGAGAAAAAAAGAAATCCAAACACAATGGAAGGGAATGAATGTATTTTCACAAATAAAATACAATATGACTTCATTTGTTCAATTTATTGAATACTGCCACTGCGACTCAGTACATCATTGCATGTCACAAAAACATTGCATAAGCAACTTGAATCGAAGCCGAGTTAAGTCTACTGGAATTCAGCACAAATACTGAAACAGTCAAGTGCAAATTCATTGGAAGTGACTTTAAAAGGAGAATGAAAGTTATTGCTTGTTCCTTTCCAGGTTTTAAAATATCTTTTATATTGCACAGAAGACATTCTAATGGTTTGTTCTATAAAGGAGAAACAGTACACAGCATTGCAACCATTCAACAAACGTCATTACAAAATAGGTTAAAAACTAAACATTCAAAACCATACATATGCTCTTTCTCTTTTTGAATTGCTTAGTGATGGGTAGTATGAAAAGAACAGGCTATATGTATACAAAAATAAGACTTGTAGTTTGTTTTATATGATTTCAATATACAAACCCTGTATGACTGCTCATGGGGTTTTTATAGAAAGCTGTTTTGTGGCATCATTAAATATTCTAATATTTTCAGCAGATGTAATTTCATGTGGCTGAAATTTAAGAAGGTACCAGTTACTGATCTGATTGTCAATTTCTCAAACAACAGCAACGTATATAAAACAAAGTCAACAACACAAACTGTCAAACAAACCCAACTTAAAGTACATTGTCTTAGGGCTCCGAGTTTTTCAGCGGTTTACGATTTCACTCAATCATCAGTGGATGAGTTTTAATAATTTCCCAGCTCATCAAATTAACTATTCACACCCAAGAGTTACAGTATTCCTGTACAATTTAAAGAGAAGTATCAGTAATTGATCAACTGACCAGATTTTCACTTGAAGCCCATGAACTCTTAATACCAGCTGATTTTATCAGCCAATTCCTATGTGTTTGGCCATAATAGTGTTGTGTGATCTATTTTTACAGTTACATTTTATGTTGTGGAACATCCATGAAAAGAGTTAGTTCCTGCTATCGCAGCTATAAACCGTTGTTCCCTTACTGTCCTCTACTTCTTGTTAATCAGATGAAAAATTGCAGCTTATAACTGGAAAGCGCAAGTCCATGTCTGAAACCTTTAACAGCTTTACAGTTACAAAGCACCGACACTGCAGACTTCGTCCAAAAATGCTAAACGTTTCCTCGCAGAAAACTTCAATATATCAACAGGTTTATGTAGTGCATCCAGCATACAAGTCCCTATGTAAGTTGTTACTATGGAAACGATAGATTAGAACAAGTGCATTAACTACTGTCAGAGCCATGCTAACAGAAAATTAGTTAACACCTTCTGACCAATCAGAATTGAGAATTCAACAGCCGTGTTATTATATGAAAAAAGCAGCTCGTACAACATGCATACTGCAATCATGACAGCGGATCACTGAATCCTGCTGTAATCATATCAGCTAACTAAGTATAGGTATTTAGCTATGGAGAAGGGAAATTGTGCCTTAGTACCACAAATTTAACTACTAATATACCTACTTGATGATAAAACTAGATTTTCCACAGCTACGGTTCAGCTACAGAATGCTACCAAATAATCCGATATTACAGCTGCAGTACTTGTGAGCCACTTTGTTCATACTGACACACGTGCTTTATGCAATGCTGTTTTTTTTTTTGTTTTTTTTCCCTACTAAAAACACATTTTATTTAGGGGTTATCCAGGAATCCACTAAAATGACCCAGTAAAAATGGTACACCTTTTTTAATTCATATGCTTTCATTCCAAAACTGAAGTGTCTAAAAACTACAGAGGGAACTGAATATGCTGTAAAATTTCACAAGTCATTTACCCTGTCTTTATCATCACATTAAGTGTTGTGCTCTTTAGCGTACGTTTGCTTTATTTTACAGATGTTTCTTTGTGCCATAGCAAAACATGACACGAGGTAAGCTTATAAAGAACTGTGAGATATAAAGATAAGTCACTTTATTACTCTCAATCATTATCAGAAAACAAGCATTCATATTGAGGCTTGCTTACTCATGCAAAAAATTAAATGCTTCTTTCTCACATTGCTTTCTTAATGTTAAAGATTAAAGTTTAAAAAGTGCAGCTGCAACTTGGTAAGAAAAATTTCCTAGAGATCTATTCACAGGAAAACCAGCAGTCCAAACCTGTTGATCAAATCAGACTCGCTATAAAAGAGGCTCTACATGGTTCTAACTACAACAATGTCCATGCAATTGAGAATCACTAAAGATATGGATCAATAATAGGAATGTATTTGGAACTGCATTTCTAAGCGGGATTGCAGCCTTGCCTGAAGTACACCTGCTCCCACACCACCGTGCTCCACACGCAGAAGAAGCTCCACAGATTGCGCAAGGTCCCGCGGTCGAAGGGATTCTCGTCAACGCCGCAGTGTTTGAGGTAGGAGATGCGGTGGCGTGACATGAACTCCCAGGTGGTGGTGTTCAAAGACACCAGGTAAAGGTGTGAGCCCAGGAGGAGCAGCACGATCAACGTCAGCAGCGCCACCACAGCGCACGTCACCAGCAGTATGCTGTTCGATTTCAGCCACACTGACCACATCACAGCGTCACTGAAGCCTGACCTAAATATGGAGTAGCACGTCATTCTGGTTTCTCTGTAACATGACAAGCTGCAACATGTTTCTCAATCTTACATTTAACTATAAATGGATAAAAATTATGCGGTGTTCATTAGTTCAGGAATTAAAATTGTAATCATGGGTGTGGTATAAGAGAAATAAAACACGGGGATGCACTGAGGGGAAAATAAAATAAACATCATAGTAACTCTGCTTCATCTTGGGCCACATCATACCACCACTGTAGTTTTAAAACCATAGTGATGTTGAATTCTTGAAAGTGACATTTATTTAATATTTATGGAAGGAGTCTCCAGTTTCAGCACTCTCTAACAGTCAGACATGAGAAAGTCTTGATACCATGATGTTCTCTGACAGAGGAGAGGTTTATTTAGCATATTTGGAAGGAGTCTCCAGTGTCAGCACTTTGTAACAGTTCAAGTTTTCAGACATGGAAAAGGCTTCAAGACAGAGGAATTTCTCGTTTCTTGGCAACATGGCAAGCTGTGCTTTTTGTTGTATTAACACACAGAGAGAGAGAAGAAAGGCTGATGATGTTCAACACTAAACGCAACTATAAACTGACAAAATGTACCACACGCTCATTAAACAGATTTAAAAATGTAATCACTGTCAAGTTGCTCTGGTATAAGAGCAACAAAATATTTCAGTAAAATAAGAGTAACATCACTTTAGACTGGGTCACATCTCACCACCATGTGCGTTGTTGATTATTTTCCTATAACAACATGCTCTCTTGTTTTATTCCTTTTCATAATTAGGACTATGTGGTGTTTGCCATGTTACACACTCACCAGGCCATGTGTAGCCCCCAGAGCAGCACGACGAACTGCACGGCCAAGTAAAGCACAAACCAGCGATGGTTCCTCTCCCCTACACAGTTCTCAATCCACGGGCAGTGATGATCATAGCGACGAACGCAGTGCTGACACGTCTGGCAGTGTTTGGATCTCATCGGTTGCTGCGAGAGGAACATGCACAGTAAGAACAAACGATGCTTGGTCACGTTATTACAAGAATGAGCTTAATTTATTTGAAAGAAGAGTACCACACACACCTGTAACAGGCAATGACCACAGCGACGCTGACGGAATGGTTTGGTTTGGGGAATCATGTCCTGTTGCTCCTCAGTGATGCCAAGAGTAAACTGAAACGAGTGAGTGTTCAATATTAGTGTTATAATAAAACTGCATAATAACAAGTAGGTGATATTATGCACACTTTTGATACTTAAGGCAATGATTCAATAGTTGACGATACAACAATATGATTCAATTTAATAGCCTATGATAGATATGTGACTGGGGTCGGCCTACTGTTCATTTGTGTATGATGATGATGATGATGTAGAGGAGGACTATTTAAAGTATCAGAGTTATGGGCAAATCTCCATATCAGACTCAAATTACAAATAATTATTTGGTACACGTCAGTTGTGTACATGTCTTTTCTTTTTAATAATTATCCATTCATGGTTATTTCACTCTGTGCCTTTTACATCAATGCATCGACCCAAGTCATCTGATCCTTACACCCCTAGTAATATGTAGGAAATATCTCCATTACTTTTATACTAACTGTTTAATTTGCCTTCTGGTTTTTAATTTGCAAGTGTTTACTAAATAAAAATTATATATTCTGAGGCCTATTTGAGACGCATAAGTACTGCGTCATTCCATGTGCATCACGTCTGTTTCAGACTCCTCGCCTCATCATCAACAAGGCATGCTGTTATAGGAAAATAATCAATGACATGGTGACATCATGCCAAAGTTAATTATTTTACGAAGGGTTTTATTCCTCTTATACCACAGCAATTTGCCAGTGATTACAATTTTATTAATTAAAGCACAGCATGCCATACTTTATCAGATTTAAGTTTTGTTTAATGTTGTGGAAAATCTGCTGAACAAATTAGTTCCTGTTTTCACATACATTCTAATATAAGCATGCACCAGCCTCTGTTTTTGCTTTCTTTTGAAGATAATAAGAGAAAAAAAAGTTTCTGTCCTGAAGACTTTCCTGTGGTGGAAAACAGTGACTGTTACAAAGCGCTGACACTGGAGACTCCTTCCGTAAATGTTAAATAAATGTCTCCTGACAGAAACTTCACCATACCGACAAATTATATGGTTTTAACTTACAATACATTTACATAATTGTGTGTTATTTAACTTTAATAAATAACAAGTTTTATTTAGATTAGTTGATCATCCTCCATAAAAGTCCCTGTGAATTAGCTGTTGCTATAGAAACGCCAACATATTAGTACGAGCACACTAATAAACCTGTGATTTGAATTACAGCTGTCAGAGCTGCTGTTATAGAAAATTAATCAACACCCTCTGACCAATCGGATTTGAGAGTTAAACAGGTATAAAATTGTGACATTATTATTATTATTATTATTATTTTAAGTATGCATTATGCATTGAAATTCTTGACTAGCTTTATTTTTTATACATTTCATATCCAAACCATGGCTTCTCTTGGCTAAAGCTAAAAACTGCAGGACTGCAACTGGATTCTACAGGCGTCCAATCTGACCGTTACAAATGCAATTACAGCTGTAAATAGGATAAACCAATCCTCAAGGACTGGCCCTGAAAAGCAAGGAATCAGCCAAAGCCTCCTGGAATTATAAAAGCTAAATCTGTCATGTTAATAAAAATAAGGCTAATAAAAATCTGTTTAAAATGCCTATTTTCTTTGACAAAGTTAACCAAAGCATTGGTTTATTTTAGTTTTAGTAGTGCATGTTTGTGCATCCTATGATAAGCATGGAATTTTACAAAATACCCTGGCTAGCTTCATTGTTTTAGGCTATTTACATTTCTCCAGTGTCTCCAATGAGCTCCGATTAGCTGTGTGCCTTTTCCTTAAAAGAAATCACACAAAACATCCACAGATTCAACAGCAGGGGTGGGATCAGTTTGGGGATATTTGTGGCTGGTGAGTTTACACTACAGCTGTAGTTTTCCAACATGGATAACATGACTGAACAGTGTGTCTGCAGTTCAGCCACTGCCACGGCCACCTTTTTGGGACGCCGTTCTGACACATAAAGCAATCTTTCTGTTGTTGAGGCAGTGAGGCACAAAGCCGCTAAATCAAAATCCGTGTAGGTCACCCAAAAAAACAGGGCAAGCCATGATGTTCTGTGATTATTATTTTTTTTTTATCTTGTTCAACCTTTGTATATTATGAATGGGTGTTATATGAAAGACACATCACTCACTAGCTGCTGTTCATTATCATCGTAATAAAGCCAGGTTGCAGGTTTGGATCAGAAAGCAGAATAACCCAAGTGTGTATGAAAAGCTATTCGAGTCTTCTTACCTGTAGGTCGCAGTCATCAGTCAGGACGAACCCAGGATCCATTAGTGAAACAGCAAAGTAGAGTAGCACAGAAAGCAGCACGAGCAGCACGAAGAGTACGGGCAGCGTGAGTCGACCCGCCTCTTCCTCTCTACGGAGATCTGATCAAGAAAAAGAACAAAAATTAAAATGTTACAACACAAAACTCCTGCTATTTTATCAAAGAACTGCACTTTGCCTATATACACACACCTTTTGGACTATTGCAAATATGTTGCTATAAACTGTGTGTCAGCCATTTCTGAGCAGATACACTACTACGGGGGCAGCCATGGCCTGAAGGCTAGAGAAGCAGCCTTGGGCCTGAAGGGTCGCTGGTTCGATTCCCGGGACTGGCAGGAAAAAATGT
>JAOTRR010000032.1:7371711-7385676 GCA_028570945.1 Gogo arcuatus
ATAAATAAATAAATAGGAGTTAGGTCACAGGCGGTGTCTGCATCAGACACTCCACCCATGGCATATGGAGTGTCTGATGTCTTTTGTACACTTTTCTGGCCACAAGCTTCAGAATATTGTAGGCTGCAATCTTATTGGCTCTTCGGTTTTCAGAGGGAAACAAACTTTTGCGACACAATAAGAGCATGCTATATTCACAAAATTTACACAATACCCTGTTTAAAAATTACTAAGGAGTTATGTGTGATAATCTGCGTGTTTGCTGATGACCTGTGGGAAAACGTTTGTGGTTGGTCATCTGCCCGGTCAGTCAAAAAGCCTTGTTTTTGTGAAAGTAAGCAATTCTTGATTTAGTTTATTGATGAAACATGCCAGTTCCTCTACCAGTGCTGGTTTATGAGACTAGAGTAGAGCAGCACAGGCTGTTTTTCTTCCCTTGAGATGTACAGTATAAATGCCCATGACCTTTTTCTGTCAGAGCAAAATACCAAATTAAACTAAGTGGTAAAGAGTGGATAACTTTAGAATAGCTGATTGAGATTCAAACACTTTCATTACACACATTGGGTTACATTATGCTCCCAGTTGTACATGGCCCCTGTGATTGACATGCTCTGTTCGTACAGACAGCAGGACTAAAAACTACTCCTGAGACTAGGATATCATCTCAGAGTGGAGTTAATCATTAAATCCCCTGCCTTGGTTTTATCAAGAGAATACTGCACCCCTAATCATTCGCACTTTCAGTAGACTAATCTAGAACGAGCTGAATAAGTGTACCTGGAACATTGTGTCTGGATGCATTCCCAGTGGGCATCTGTTCTGCCCTACTGAGTGTTCTCGTTATATTTCACTTAGATCTGAATCCTGACGCAAAAATCACTAGATCTTTATCTGATCACAGTGTTGTGATTCCATTTGGACTTTAACCCTGTCACCACTGCGTAACTTTTTCCAGAACGGGTTTCCCTACTACACTGAGACCAGAATAGCGGTCTGCAGTGGTGAAAGGGTTAAAGGCGGATGTTTTTGTTGATGGATGTGATAACTCGATACGACACTCTTTGATAATTAGTCACATTCCTAAGAAATGTCTCACCATATTTGGGCATCAAAAATGATTTGTGAAACTTGGGCACATGTTTCTTTGCTAGTTGGTATGGCCATGGTCGCAAATTCAAAAAGACTCAAATGAACCCCAGAAGCAATAATAAAAATGATATGCAAAATATGTAAATGAAAACTAAATGAGAATGCATTGCTCAAAATACTGCTCTTCATGTTTTTTTCTTATTATTACTAACCTTTCTATCTGAAATGATGGACAGAAGCTCCAGTTCCAGCCTGACATTTTTTAACACGGATGCATCACAGGTTTTGTTCTAAAAACACTACAAAGTCATTTGTCAACATCAGCAGCTATAAACACAATCAACGTTGAATACAACACTGATCCTCACACTGTAGGTGGAACTCATGCATTGGAGAGAATGATGAGGTACAGCTTTTCAAACTGAGAACTAGAGAGTTTTCATAGCAGGGACAGCGACTAAAATCAGAACTTCCATTCCTCGAAATGATCTCCATTACGCTCATTGCTGGATACGCCTATTCTCGAGCGCAATACACGGTTGCTTAGTCCACGTGGCAAAGGCAGTCTTATAGAAACCAATTTTACCCCAAAATATTCTGCAGACATTTTCTTTTTATAGAATCATCAGACTACGCTCATGCGTTTATTAAAACAGTTAGATGTATTGCTGTGGAACATTCTTTAGACAAGTTAGTTCCTGTTATTACTTTTGTTATAGGAGCTATAGACAGTCATTCCATCACCAGCCTCACTTTACTCTCTGTTGAAGCTAATAATAAAGAGCTGACACTAACAGAAGCCTTCTTTTTCAAAATAAATGTTCTTACATTTTCCATGTCTTCTTACAGAAAACCTCACCAGAAACACATCTATAGATTTTTCATTGCTAAGTTTTTTATTTGCTACTGTTAGTCTTAAAGTATGTCAGCGTCCTCCATATGTCCCTCACGTCCCTGTGAATATCGTTAACAACTCATTCGTGTAAAGTTAACGATAAAGATTGAAGAATTCAGCAGTGCTGTGTCAGACATGTATTTACTGTAGTAACAACGTCTCCTTTCTACAGGTGTGTGTTATGTAATCATACACAGTACATGCATGTGTAATGGCCTATATATTCACTGTTTGCTAAAATAAATGGACTAATTTATCTTATCTAATTTACGCAATGCTTTCAACCCCCCAACCCATAGAACCGATTAAAAAAAATGACCCCAGAGTGCAGTTTCTCAAGCTAAATTTTTGTTGCGTTGTATTTATTTTTGGCTCTAAATTCTTAAAAACTGAATACTGAAACCAAACAAACGAAATTCAGTCAGAACAGTCAGCTCCACTGTTCCTCTACACCAACGCTTTGGACTTCCAAATATCATAAACTACTAGGCTACGTCTAAAAACAAATACCTGACCAAAGAGTGGGTCGATATAGTATTCTATGTGAATTATGGTACATTAGTACACTCGGTAACCTCTTACACTCTTTGGGGGGAAAAAATAAAACAAAACAGAGGGTTTCTCATTCAGAAACGGTTTCAAGAAGAACCCATTCAGAAGCTAGAACCCTGAGAAAACAAACTGTATCAACGTTTATTTGTCGCAATGGCAGCAAAATTTCACAACCCTCTCCCTCTGGACCCCTCCGAAATCATACCACAGCAACCTCCTGTTCTGCACTGGCTGCGTAGTCCGTTAGTGTTGTTAACATGTTATATTGTTACCTCTGCTGCTACTCCTAGCATGTTTGTAACTTTACCGTACACACACACACAAGATCAAGACCTAAATAAAACAACTATCTATTTTTGCAGCGCTGCAAACTATCACGCTAGTTAGATTTTTTTTTTGGCTCAGTGCACCACCTTTCCTCGGAGTCGTTCTCTCTGTTTGCTTATAACAGCAATGTGATATGATCATTTCTGATAAATACTGCCAGTGTAAAGGAGTTTATGGGAGAGTAGTTTTCAAAAAATATCCTTCCTATGAACTGTGCTACCATGAAACTGTGATATTTTTAGACTAGGTTGTCATACCATGAAACTGTCCTCTAATGTAAAACCATTTTAGGAACTATTAACGCTCCAAAGATCTCCTGTATACCCTTTAAAGCGTTCTTGCGAGTATGTTAGTGCTGAAAAAGGCTTTATAGTTTATTTATATACAGTACTCTGCAAACGTCTCAGACACCCTTTTTTTTTTTTAGTACAAACTGTTCTAGATTTTTATTTTATGATTTCTACATAAAGCAAGTGTGAACGTCAAAGTCTTCAGAAGAACTGTGACTGGTTCTGCAAGATGCTCAGTAAAACTCACAGCTCATTTTCTTATAGAACTGCACACACTGAATCCGAGACTATTTTTTTTAAAAGCAAAGGGTCGTCACAACAAATACTGACTTTTTTCATTTATTGCTGTTTACTGCCCTTTATAGTGGAGAAGGTTATGTTTTCACCTCCGTTTGTTTGTCTGTTCCTAACGTAACTGAAAAAGTAGTGAACGGATTTTGAGGAAATTTTGAACAAAGGTGAGCCATGGGCCAAGGAACAACTGATTAGATTTGGATGCAAATCCGGATATGTATGCAGATCCAGGATTTTTTTTTGTCTGTTCCCAATGTAACTCAAAGTAGTGAACGGATTTTGATGAAATTTGGTGTACAGCTTTAGTATTATCCCAGGTTCAAGTGATTTGATGTTGACGTTGATAACGTGGCTTGGTGGAGGTACGCACTCTACCTTGTGCACTTCTAGTTTTTTTTACATGTAGAAACACTTAATCTCATTAATTTTTAAAGGCGTCTTTGCTCTAGAGCATTTCTTGACCTGTGCCTAAGACTTTTCCACAGTACTGTATATGAGTTCTGTGCCTTTGGGGTACCTTTAAAGATCTTATCTAGAAAACATGTCAGGAGGTTAAGAACTTGTAACTATCCAGAGAACTCCTGTTCTTCATAGGGCTCTTGTTAGTATGTTAATGTTGACAATGAGTGGTACATGTTCTTCATACTGACCTTAAGCTCATGCTCGGTGCGATGGAGCCCGAGTTTCTTCAGGCCGATGGTCAGGTCGTTCACACAGATCCCTCCGTCTCTGTTCACGTCCAGGATCTGGAACAGGACCTTGAGGCGATGCTCCTGCTCGGGGCCGCCACACACGACGCAGACATGCGGCTCGTCTTCCGCCGCTGGGATCAGAGTACTAACCCCGACATCAGCCCCACTCACACCGCCGCCTGGGTCCGAAAGCCGATACTCCTCCGAGCGGCACTGGCAGAACACATCACTCAGGATCGGCGAAGCAAACGAGCCCTGCTGGTGCATCAGGCGAAATAAAGCGCGGGACGACCGGAGCAGATGAAATGAACTATTTTTAACGAGTTTTTTTCTTTTCCTTATTTTTTTTCAACGAATTTTACGTTTTACGGTTTAGTCTGGGGAATAAGGTCTCACGGAATACCGAGAAGAAGATGTAATTAAACTTTTAACACAGTCCTGAAAGTCTTTATCTAGCTTGAGCTAGCTAACCGGCTAGCTTTACTATTCAACTCTCCGCTGCTCGGATGACAAATATGAAATATTCACAAATATTTGTGATAAGGTAAAACAGGGTTCTGGGTTGTAACTAGACCACATTACTCACATCCTCTTTCCCTTTGAGTTTTCAGAAGAAAGCTAAAGAATTGGTTTAAAAGCGATATTTAGTCATCCGTTTGAAACAGACGAGCCGCTGCACTACGGCGTTACACTGGAGCCTCCAAGTGATGAGGTGGATGCTAGCCGAGGTTAGCCGTTAAAACGCCGTTTTCACAACGATAAGCACAAAAATATTGATCCCAACAATATCACACTTATTCGTTATATCTATCCAGTAATAAATTCGAAAATAAATATCCGTTTTTTGGATGGCCACCGCCGAATAATCCGGTTTGAATTGCCAGTCCGCTGACAGCTGATACACAGCAGAAAAAAGAATGCCGGTAGAGCGGGTGGGAGTGGGCGGGGCTTGGAGTTAGGGGAAATGAATGACTTGACAGGAAAAAGGCGGGGCGTTTAAAACAAGTGTGATGGATGGGCTTGCAAGCCAATCATATTCTATAAACGAAACAACCACCACCACATCACCCCTTCACCGCTACCAGCTCCTCCTTCTCCACCTCCTCCTCCTTCATCCCCGCCCACCGGTTAGTCAGGCGCGTGAATTTGTTGGCAGCTTCCGTTTCAAAAGAATGCACTGTACTGTGGCATGTGCACGTGGGAGAGGAATATTACATTACTCAGGTAGCAACTGCTCAGTATCACTGAACCTGGTGTGATGGCCTTTGCCCAATGTAGAAGATAGTCACGGAGATATCCAAGAATTAAAAAAAAGATGCTGCTGCTACTACTAACTACTACTACTACTACTACTAATAATGCAATTTGCTAAAAATAATGTTATTACACAATTATACTTATCAGTTTGACCAAACTTAAAAAGACAGCTACACAAAATTGAAGAAAGAAAAACATGGATGAACAGAAACTTTCTTCTCTTTAATAGTATTCATGTATTAATATATTTGATGATTAATTTTTTAATGATGATGATGATGATGATGATGATGATGATTACTGCCTGTTGTCAGCAGATGGCGGTACACGCGCAATTTTAAGTTCTTACACGCACTATTATAACCAAAAATATACGTTGTAATATACAAATGTAAATTATCCTGAAATCCCTCAGCATTTAATGCGGAATTAAATACATAACCATAATATAAAACGTTTTATTATAATCTTATTTCAATAAAAGCTCTAAAATAAACACAATCTGCTGCATATTTATTTATATTATAGCATATTTATGAATTACACATGACAGTGTTTTTTTTTTTTTTAATGTGGTATAGAGAGGTCGAGATTTCAGCTTAACTGAACATAGCAGAAGTGTTTGGATATAACTGCAGTTCTGAACAGTAGTATGCAAATATTTTATTTTAAGGAAGTCGACGCGTCACGCGTGGGGGCGTGGCTTGTACATTCGAATACACATACTCGCACTCTAGTGAGTGGGTGTAAATAATAAGCTGCCATAAATGACTTAACGTACTCTTTAGTGCGGAAGTAGGCAGTACGTAGCTAGAGATTGAACTTGAGTAGCGTCGCTTTGTGGCTTTACACTCCGAGTGTGCTGCCTGAGAGTGAGTCAGGTAATCTCTCTACTTTAGCATGTTTGTTTGGTGAAATACATTCATTAAAAGCAAGATTAATGGATTGGTTCGGTTTTCTGACTGTTTTTTTCGGTACTGGTTTTGATAGGAATAGTTAAACGGTCGTTTTCTCTCTATGAGCTCTTCTTGTTTGGTGTTTGGTGTTGTCAGGGACGACGGTCCTTTTCTTGTTTTAAATGTTTACTAGTCTGTATGTCGGGCGGTTTTCCTTTAAAAAAGCAGTTCACACTGGAAAGAAGAGGATTTAACAGTGTACGACCTTTGGGTTTGTTTATATCTATCTATCTATCTATATATATATATATATCTCGATAATAAGTCGTTTTGTTTTTGTTGCAGGGAGTTTTGTAAATCTTGGACTGTGCTGAAGGAGAAGAAAAACAGCACAGACTGTCCTTTCACTAACGTTCAGGTAAGTTTGTGTGCTCAAACCAGAGGAATATTAATACTTCATTGTTTACATTTACGTGTTGGCTGTTTATTGATTTGATTTGGGTTTTTTTTTTTGTTCAGAGCTTTCAGATTTACTCCTGGAGATGCTGAACCGAATCCTAGGCGTCAAGAAGGAGGACTTCCAGGCACCAGATTAACCAAGCCAACCATTATCTATCTACCTCTTTATTTAACTTCACCCAGCGGCTTCAAACTCCAGTTTACAAACACCATGGCGTTTTTAATGAAGAAGAAGAAGTTCAAGTTCCATGTCCATTTCACTCTAGAAGAGCTGACGGCTGTGCCGTTTATCAACGGGATGCTCTTCTGCAAAATCCGACTTTTGGAAGGGGGAGACTTTGTCATATGTTCATCTAGGTAGGAGAAGCACTTTAGATTTTTCCACTGGCTTCATGCACCTTGGATCATTCTCTGCTAGAGCTAGATATCTACCTCATACGTTTTCTTGATTAGAGCTAGACATTAGGGTTCTTCAGTAATGAGAAGAAGGTTATGTAGAACTTGAGGTCTCTGTTAGGGATTTATGTGAATTGGATTCTTCTTTACTCAAGTTGCTAAAGAGAACTGGACCTTATCATAACCCTTAATTAGAGATAAACCGGACTTGGGTTCTTATCTCACTATTGGAGATAGACCTGATGTAGATTTTCGGATATGAAATATATGGATATTCGAGTGATATCCTGATCTGATATCATCTTTTAGAGATATCTGGATCTTCTGACTTCACCAAGGGTTATCTAAATCTTTATACATCTAATAGAGAAATCTAATAAGACCTTCTAATTCCTATTATGCTTGGAACAGCCTACATGAATTCAGCCTGATTTTGACACGATTTTATTGTGACCGACAAATATCCAGCGTCAGGCCCGAATATGAATTTCGTTAATGATGAACAGGCCTTGTGTGACATAATCGAAGAACAGCGATGTGGAATCTGGGATGTCCCAAGACACTCCAAAGAAGGGTCTAGCATGTCAGAACTTTTTGTATTTTCTCACCTAGTTTGACAACTCCGATGACGTGTTCCTTGATAGCCATGATTGACAATTTCTTGAACCTCCTCCCCGATGATACGGAAGGATGTGAACGATGATTGGTCGGGGTCAAACTTGTAGTGTTGCCAGTCTCCTGACCAAGCCAAGTCAAGAATTTATGCCACTATGATTACCTAATCTTACATGGTGACCATGACAAAAATATAATGTAGTCTGATCCTGGCATTAGATATCTGAATTTTCTGATCTTTTGATCTCGTCTATTAGTGAAATCTAGACCTTCTGACATCTACTAAGGTTGTCTGGATCTTTCAGTCTCTGAGTGAGAGAGATCCAAACTTTTATTATCTTCTCTATCAGCGACAGATGTCTGGATCTTCTGGCCTCAACTAGGGCTCTCTGGATCTTCGGCTCTCTAAACCAAGGTGTTGCCTCACAGATTAAGTGTTTAAAATATGTTGTTTTGATCCTTGGATGAGCCTAAATTTAGTTATTTCCATTCTCACTAAGTATTAATTTGAATCAGGTGTGTTAGAGCAGGTGAATTGCCAGACTGTGATGATCTGGTCTATAATTATCTTTTACAACCCGTTCAGCAAACCACAATTAAGAAAATCATTTCCTTCTCAGTTTCATCATTTCCTTACAGAGTATCAAGAGGAGTAATGTTTAAGCCTTTCTTATATCTTTCCTTAATTTGCTTTAGTATAGTCACTTAATATAGATTTTGGAGTCACTCAGATTTGAGAAGAGCAGTTTAAAGCTTATCTCGAGCAGACGTCCAGGTGCAGCATTTAGGGTATATGAATGCGTGTCGCTGGAAATTTGTATGATGTTCAGCAGCGTATATGTAATATCCAGTATTTTTACCATCTTGGGTCACTTTAGGTGAACATGCATATTCATATTGGGTGTCTGTCCATTCTGTGCAGCTTGTATGAAATGGGGTTTTGTCTCAGTGTGTGGGTGTTCAAATGGTATTTTTGGGGACATGGCGTGGTAGTGCTGATTCCCTGGCAGTACCAGGCACGTTTGTGTACTTGCTGCACTGAAATGCTCCACTGCATTCATCCTGCACAATGCATCGTCTGTCTACTGAGCCCAGGCATGTAGGGAGTTATGTCCCAAACACATTACCATTCCTTCAAAAGAGATGGAGAGATGGCAGGAGAGGGTGGTGTATGCAGAACAGACAGAATGCATGTTGCTTTAGAACCAAAAGCCAAAAAGAAGCAAAGATAAAGGCTGTTGGGAGAAAGCACAGAAGGAGCTTGAGAAAGAAAGAGAAACACATAGAGACTCGAGTGATACTATAGACAGAGGGCTTTTTGTCCCCTAAGCCATACTGTTCCATCTCTTTCTCTCCCTCCTCCTAGATTTTTTTTTTTCCCTCTTATTTCTCATTCCCTCCCTCTTTATCCGGGTGGCTTGTGCTCGTAAAGCAGCCGATTAACAAAAGCGAGCTCTTTTTGTTTAAGAGAGAAGACACGCATGAGTTGACGCCGTGAAAGAGGAGCTCAGCACTACAGATGAAGACGAAGTATCCGCTTCACATTTCTTCCACAATGGCCAAGGCTGGGAGCCGGGGAGGGGAAACTGCTTGAAGGATGGCAGGCTGGCTGATTGGGTTGCAGTGTATCGGTTGAGAAACACATGTACAAACACTGTTACATATCCTCTATATCAAATCAGCGCCATGGGCAGAGGAGTGGTGAAGAGGGGCCGTTATTGCTGTGATCCTGATCCAGAAAACCTGGCTTAAATTAACAGAAATTTGTTGTTAATGTGGATGAACAGAAAGTGGTACTTTTAATGAAAGCACAAACAAAAAATCTTAGAAGCATAAAGAAGCCTTTTGTGCAAAAAAGATGTGATGCTTTGAGCTGGGTTTCAAACATAACTCCTAAACTCTGTTTTTTTTTTTTTTCCCTGTTCCATTTTCTCACAAATTTGCTCTTGCCAAATCCCACCCAGTAACTAATTCTTCCCTATTACACAGCAGCTAGCAACCGAGGATGGTGAAGGCAAACATGGTTCCTCAGAGACACGTGAGGCAAACCTCTGGATCTTTTTGATCTGCTGCTCATGCTGTGTTGCAGGGCAGTGTGACATGGAACGCTCCATGGAAAGTGCTTTCTGCCCTCTTCCTCATACATGTGCTCACAGTGATTGACAGAGGAGTAAGAGTACGCCATCCCTCCCACCCAGAGAGCATGATGATAGGGTGAATAGAAATTTGTTGCACCAGTCTAGAGCAACAACTCTTTTGTCCTTCCTTCCTGTCTTTGCTTTATTCGATTATTACATAGTGCTTGTGTCACTGCACACTGTTTGATTTCCGGGTCCTCTGTTTGCTTGTTTGCGGTTGCCGAAAGAGCATCATGAACATGTCTGAGAGTCTGCTGGTACGTCATTAACTTCGTCCATACAGCACGTCCAAAAGATGTCTCAAAATGCATTAAACTGTGGCTCACAGGCTCCTCAAAATCATTCTGCCCAGCCAGTGCTGTGAAGTGTCCTAACTAAGGAATAAAACGTGTCAGGTCATGCTGTAATTGGGCAATAATCAATGACAGGGTGGGGTGATGTTGTGCAACCCGAAGCAAGATTGATTAGTTCCCTGTAACAGCACGTTCCTGTCACAAAAGTTCCACTTTTTTCTTTATTAATGAACTACATGATGCACATTCTAACCATTTTAGGTATGTTTGGTGTTATGTCTGTGAGACAGTTACTTCCTGTTACCGCTCAATTTTTACCTCAACATCCTTTCCTATTTCCTCTCTCTTGAGGTTAATCAGACAAAAAAAAAAAAAAAAACCCCCACAGCTTTTCATGTTACTGAGAAACCAGAAAGCGCAAAGTTCTGTGTCCTGAAGACTTGGGAGATTCAACAGAGCTGTGGTATAAAAAGGCATAAACCAGATGATACACACTTTTAGTGTATATTAACAAATCTTTGGTTCTTTTTTTGTTTGGTTTTGTCATTTGAAGGCTTAGTTATGTCTGAAATGGTGCTTTACCCACTATTCAGAAACCAAAGGCATTCTTTAGACACCACAGTGTACAGAATTGTGTGTTGTTGTTTTTTTTGTTTTTTTTAAAAAATGTACTGAATGTTCTTCACTTTCATACGTGGCAACAAAATGTCCAAAGTAGTGAGCTGTGTGGTGGGTGTTGTTTTAGTCATCTGAACGGATTTTTATAGAATAACAGAGGCTTTGGATGAAAAGAAATAAAAAGGGTGCAAACATATAAAAAGTAGTGGTGCAGATTGAGCATTGTGTAATCATGGCATACACTGCATTAATTAAAATGTTTTTTGTTTGTTTGTTTTTTTTAATGCGTTTCAGGCTAACTGGTCTGGCAGGAGGAGTTTGGCTTTAGATGGAGTGATAGATAAATGTTTGCCGTTTAAATTTCTTCTGAAAATCAAAGCTGTAGCTTTATGTGCAGACTGCAGTATGGGGATATGTAGAGTGGCTGGGGTTGTCTAGGAAACCTTCTGAAAAGAGTGTGTGTGTGTGTGTGTGTGTGCGTGCGTGTGCGTGTGTGTGTGCGCGCGCGCGGGCGGGCGCACGCGCATGGTGTTAGACTCCAGTGATGTCTGGATGTTATGATGCTAGACCGTAATTGTAATCATTCTAGAGATACAGCTCCAGGCTATTTCCTGTTGCTCGCTCTCTCTTTCTCTCTCACACACAGTCATGCTTATGTAAAAGCCTAATGCATTCATGTTATTGGTTCATGCATCCGGAATATTTGTGCTCGGTTATTCAGTCAGTCATGATCAAAGGCAAATCGCCCAGTATCAGTTCAGTGCACGGATACACACCTATACACTCCCAAAGCAAACAAGCATCGCTCAAGATAACCGTTCCAAAAGGACAAGAGTGGCTAGGGTTAAAATTGATCATATTTCCATGTTTTTTTGTTTTGTTTGTTTGTTTTATCTATTTATTTATTTTCAGCCAGGTGTGAGAAAACGTGTGTTCCTGCATGTAGCTTTTACAGGTCCTGTTATGTGATCAAATTGGATAAAAGGTACCAGAGCAGGAAATGTCTGGATCCAGGTTTGGATCAGTACCAATACCGTGTCATAATGGTGACAAATCCCAGTAAATCTAGTGGTTAAGAAGCATCAGGCTGAGATTAGGATTTAGATTAGAGCAGAATTGAATCAGGGGAGCCACTCATTTAATCAGTGATGACAAAATAGCCAGGTCTCTCCCTCTCTCCCTCTCCTGTCTGTGTCTGTTTCCTTTGCTCTATAATTCTCTTTCCTTGTCTCTGATCAGTAGATATCTGGTCTTTCATTTTCTGGATGAGCGAGCTTCTGTTAGAGAGGGACAGAGATTAAATTTTGCAGACAGCAGTGTGAGAATAGAAGGTTGTTCAAGTGCAACCTAGCTCCATAAAACTAGAACAGGGCTGAGTATTTGGCACTGAGATTTAAAGGTTTATAAATCCACTCGCACTCATGCTTTATCTGCCCTTAGCATTTTGCTGATTTGGCCCCTGCGGTGTTGTGAAAATCCTCTAGGCTTCCCTTATCTCTGTCCTACAAATGCCACAAGTACACATTACACTGACCGTACCACACAGTGGCTGTTATTCTCTGCTGATTAAAAAGAATGGGGAAGAAAAACATTTGCTACTTTATCAGACGTTTCTTTAACGCATGCATCGCAGACTTTCACCCATAGATTATTTTAATCCATTATACATTTGCTCTGTTTCATTGCTCTGGGTTGTGTGTAACCTCATGCTCTAATCGACTGCCAATGCAAGAAATCTTTGTCATTTTCTCAAAAAAACAAAAGACAATATTCTTTTGAATGATGAGCACTGCAGCATGGGAAGGGATTATAATTTACCTATATGAAGCACACATCATTCCTCTTGGTAGATATGATGCAAGGCAGGATTTGAGTAGGAATGAGGCTGATTTCTTCCTGGACTAAAATTTAGGTGTGTCTATAATGTCCAATTTTCATCTTCTCTCATTATATCTGCACGCAGGAACGCTTGATCAGCACACATGATTGAGGTGAAGAGTATTTGGGTGTGGATGGTTCAATTAAAGGGATACGCCAGCATTTGAAACCTACTTGCAATTACATGTTACTAATTTTGTCACGGTTCTCGGTACTGAGAGAAGAGCAGAAAGCCTGTTTTTTTTACCCGAAGTTCACTTAGACCAGTTGTTGAATTCTATCAGTAGACGTTTACGTAAAATGTCTGTTTTTGTGGAGTGTATTTATAAATTAAATTCTAAATCTTCCATTCTTCCAGTCCATCCATTTAGCATAGGTTAACCGGAATTAATGGTACTGCATAAGAACATTTAATAGTTAAGATATTTCATGTCTATTTCATCTTATGATGGTTTTGAAGAGTCTGAGTAATGCTTTCTAAACCGTTATCGTTTTTGCGCCTTGGTCATTTCAAAAGAGAGGAAAATAACAAACCATTTATAGCTGCTATAATGTAAGTGATAACAGGAGCTAGCTTGTTTTGCAGCCATTCCACAGCAATAAATGTAGCTATAAATGGCTAAAAATGAAGCATCATTCATTAATAGTTTAGGAATTGTAATTGTCAATAAATATCTGTGGTGTAAGAGGAATAAAACACTTCAGGGTGTGCTGTTATTGGAAAATAATCAACCTCTGGGTGGCATCTCTCCAGGTCACGATTCTGTCATTGACTGTTGTCCTATAACAGCATACCTTATTGAGTTTTTTGGCAGATTTCAACAACTGAAATAAATTTTATGTTACCAATTTATTCAGTGTGTTCTCAGTAACAGTTCTTATCCTTGATAATCTCACGTACACTACATACAGATGTGGTGGATAGAGAAGAGGAGGACAAAACACTGGAGTATCCCTTTAACCAAACAAAACAAAAATGATCCATGAACAACACACACAAGCAATCACAGCTCTGTTTTGGGTTTAGGAATTTGACCTCTCTGGAGTAGCAATTAGCCTCGGGAAGCTGTTATTTTTCCCTCTCTTTGTGTGTTTTTTTTTTTTTTTTCTTTAGGTTTCTCCAGTTTATATATTCCTCTACACTTCTTTTTTCCTGCGAGGGAGTTTAAGCCCATAATCCTGGCATCCTCTTGCTGAAAATATCTTGTGCCGAGTGTTTTCTATACACACACACACACACACACACACACACACACACACACACACACACACA
>JAOTRR010000032.1:7430774-7446931 GCA_028570945.1 Gogo arcuatus
GTGTGTGTGTGTGTGTGTGTGTGTGTGTGTGTGTGTGTGTGTGTGTTTTAAAAGTCTGTTTACTGTTTTGTTTTTGGTTTGAATGAGCTAACCATGATTGTTGGTCATGGAGTAAAATCGTCTCCGTTGATCTGAGATGGCATACAGAGTAGAAAACTTTGCACATTTTAGTTCCCATATCTTTACAAATAAAACTGCAATGTGGGCTTGATTCAAGGAGGATTTCATGCTCATCACTTTAACATGTGATTCCAAGCTGTAGTGAAATTTGTCAGATACAAGATGTTTCCTACATTCATGTAAGGAATTATATATTAAAGAATGATTTTTTTTTTTCATGGAACGCTCCTAAGAAACAACAAGCTCTTTTATTATAATATTTAGCAATTTACTTTACTAAGATTTAAACCCCTACAAACAACTCCATACAGCTGTGACATTTAAGAATCAGTCATTTTCTCAGGTTCTTCATTGTATTTTACGTTCGGAGAAATAGAAGTGCGAGAAATGGAACCATTTTTGGTTTCCTAAAAATCCGATGGATGGATGGGTGGATGGAAAGATTCTGAATGATTATTCAGTTTATCATGGATAAAACAATTTTTCTAAAGAATCATGGGGCGAAATGTTGTAAAGGAAATGAAAAATTGTTCTTCTTCTGGAACATTTTTGGTCAACAGATAAATTTGTCATGTCATTTCCTTTCGAATATTCATTAGATTAAAATTCTACCAGCATCTTGAGAATGTTCCTGTTAATTTTAGTGCATTTGTCCCTGACTGGGTGAACAATTCAGAGTTTATAGAGTTAATTTTCTACGTAGGTGCTCCACTCCACAGAGTATGCGAGTACAAGTTATCACTCAAAAACATTTCAGAAGAGCAGGCTTGTTTTTTCTTTCCGATAAAAACTGCAGATGACCCAATTAACATATGAATCTGTAATGATTGACAGTTGCAGAAGTGATTTGAACTCGATGTTATCCATGTGTACAATCTGTTGACATTGTACAGTAATGCGCTACTATTGGTGGGGTGCTTATAACATTACAATTAGATAAGTTCATTTGTCTAGGATGCCTAATTTATATCAAGGGAACTTCTTTTCAAACTATCTTTAAACTAATCATGACTAATCTTGTCATGCCACACACTTCCTGTTTCCTTTATCTATTTGCAACAGTCTGTCTCTCCTTTTTGTGCCAATCTTGCTCGCATCGGTTATCAGCCGCGTGCTAAAGCTAATACTATGCTGTCTTTTTGAATTTCCAAACCAGCAGGCTGGTTTATTTCCGATGGCTATTTCCATCACAGCTCTCTTTATTCGTATTTCATTAGTGATTGAGTATTGTGCCAGCATGAGATGATTGATGTACACACTACTTAAGAGCCTATACCTGCTTGCTCTTTCTTTCTGCTTTATAAAGAGCCTTGTGCCATGCTGTTGTTCAGTCGTAATAGACTGTAACCTGTGATTTTTTTTTTTTTAAATCACAAACGTAAATGTAAACATGATTTAATTTGCTATATGAGTACATTATTGGGATGTATGAGGAGCAAAAAGATTTCATGCACCATAGTGTTTGTGTAATTTGCTGTTGTGAGTTATAAATACAAAGAATGCTTGAAACGCAAAGTAATTCGCTCATTGTGATGCAAGTGTCCACACTTTGATTTACACGGTTTTTGAGACTGAAAATGATTTGTGGGTAAATTGTGGCGTGTGTAAACCTTATGTGAATCATTATGAGTTTTTGGTATTAATTATAAATGAAACAATAAAGTACACTGTGATGATTTAGGGATGATACACACCCCAACAGCACTTAAATACTAACTTTCATGTAACAAGATATACAACTTTGTCCATAACTAATGACATTCGTCTCTCTATTTTGTAAATGGTTATGAAGCTATGCACTTGGCTCAGCCAGAAAGATTCCTTTCAAGTGGTTCGTTTTCACCACTATATTCCGTACAGCTATCAAATTTACAATATATATTGGAAAACTTAAGATGTCTATAAAAAGTTGATACATATATTTAACTCTACCACAAATTACTTTATTTTTCTGATTATATTAAATCTAGAATTATGGACGAATACTTATATTTTATGAACACAAATATTATTGTTTCCAAAGTTTTCTTGACCTCATATTGTATTATTCGATATATTACTGTTTCATGATGGATCTAAACCGTCTTTCTACACTCGAGTATGGATGTTTCATATTCTGTAATGTAAATTTGTTTATAGATGCATATTAATGGACTATTTGGGAGGAAATAAAAGAAATGTTGGGTGTCATAATAAATGTTGGACTTCTTTTATTATTATAGAGTGATAGATTATTGCTACAAAACATGATGCTGCTATTCCAAGCTGCATCTAGAATGCCTCCCTGGTCCCGATGAAATTCTTTACTCGAGTCGAGGTAGTGCAGGTATTCATCTAAATAAATACTCTGGTCAAAGAATAAGCACAGGTTCACGTTCCTCACACATGGTAAAGTATGAAAATAAAAGTACAAGAAAGATTCCCATGTAGTTGCTGTTAGTAAATTAGTTCCCTCTTTCACCAAGATACAAGGGAACATGGGGGGGAGGGGGAATGAGCAAAGCTGACTGAAAACAGCTTTAATCTTAGTCTCTCAGATATTAGCTAGCATAATACACTATATGGCCAAAAATATGTGGACACCTGACTATCACACACATGCTTTTTGAATATCCCATTCCAGAATTTTAGTCAATCCTTTGCTCTTATAATAACCCCCACTCTTCCGAGAAGGCTTTCCACTAGATTTTGGAATGTAGTTGTAGCGATTGTCCATTCATTCACAAGAGCATTAGTGAGATCAGGAACTGATGTTGAGTGAGGAGTCCTGGGGTGCAGTCGGCGTTTCAGTTCATCCCGAAGGTATTCAGTGGGGTTGAGGTCAAGACTCTGTGCAGAACACTCGAGTTCTTCCACTCCAACCTTAACACACCATGGAGGTTGCTTTGTGCACAGGGGCATTGTCATGCTGGAACAGTTTTGGCTTGCTTAGTTCCAGTGAAGAGAAATTGTAATGCTGCAGCATACAAAGACGTTCTATACAGTTGTGTGCTTCCAACTTTGTGGCAACAGTTTGGCGAAGGACCACATATTTTGGCCATATAGTGTAACTGCCTTGATAAATACAGTGTCCATAGTAACAGTTAGATTACATTAATAGATACTAGGTCTCATTCTTCTTGTCAGATCTGTTAGCAAGTTCCATCAACAACCTGAAGCTGTCTTACTTCAGAGAAGTGTAGTGATGTAGTGTTTGAAAATGAAGAGATTTTTTTGTTGTTGAAAATTTAGTTTATAAAAGTCAAAAGTATGAGAGAAAATAATAAATGCTAAAAAAAAAACAAAACCCTAAAGTCCAGATACCCAAAAGCCAGACTTACTGTAAGTACAGTAAGAAAGTAATTGTACTTTGTTTCTTCCTGCCTCTGGACAGGACCAATGAAACAGCAAAACTCCCTTAATAGTGCACTACGTAGGGAATATGGTATGATTTTGGACATACAGAAAGTGACACATACATATATAACCTGTTTACTGTCTCTTACACAAGAAATCTGAGATTTCTTGCTGAGAAATCGTCGAGTTGTGCTCTGTCTCCATCTTGTGGCGTTTATTTCCTTGGGGGAGGGGAGAAAAACTATATTTCCCATCATTCAGTCGGATATGGACCGGAAACCGGAAGCGCAAACGGCAGGAAGTACCTCAGACAGTGACGAGTACGACATGGTAAGATGAAATAAAGCTTTTTGCTGTGTTTAGGCTTATTTATTTAGATATGGTTCAAGACCGTGGCATATATTTATCATTAAATTAAATTAAGTGTATTGTTAAGGGATTAAATAAATCTCTGAGTGCTAGTTAACTTCACAGAAAGCTGCTCGCCTTGATTAGCTTGTTTAACAAGAACCCAATAGTGTTTATCTTCTTTAAAAACAAAACTTGTAGTGAGTCTACATCATTACAGTTAGGGGTATAATTGTATAAACAGCAGGTAAACTGTGATTTAGGAGGAGATTTAGGAAATGTAATAATAATTTTAAAAAAACAAGCTAACTACTTAATTTACTTAATTACCTTCCAACTGCAATATCAGAATATCTTCTGATATTTTTTTCTGGCAGAGGTACATTACTGTGCACAAGTCTTTGTTATAGATTTTTATTTTATGATTCCTACATTATCGAGTCAGTGAAAAAACTTTTTCGATTCCAAACATTAGTTTTCCAGCACAAAATTCAATGTTACAGAAACATTTTGTGTCAGTAAAGAAAGCAGTATATTACTGTATATAAGAAATACTTTACAGACAAAAACATAATGAAGGCTGCTTGGTTTTCCTGCAAAAGTAAGACACAAGTGCGACAGTCAAAGTCTCCAGAAGAACTGAGGCTGGTTCTGTAAGATGCTCAGTAAAACGTACAGCTCATTTTCCCTGTTAAACTGCACACACTGTACCTGAGACTACGATTTTACTTTTAAAGCAAAGGATCGTCACATCGAATATTGAACGTGTGTCATTTATTACTGTTTTCTGCTGTTTGTAGTATTTTTAATGTAATATTTACATTTTTGTCAAAATATACTACCGACTTCGATATACTATAATAAAATCAAATCAAATAAATATTTTAATCTTTTGTTTGTCATTCATGTGAATCAGATTGTTACACATTACAAAACTACTCATTAAAAAATGCAGTTTTTGTTCAATAAGTGTTAAATAATTAATTGTGAAGAATTTGCAGGTTCTGTAATATGTAGTTACTTATGTAATGTGCATTTGAAGTAACAAACAAAGTATTAGGATAGAACAAAATAATGATTGTTTTATTACTTATTATTTTTACACTATTAGTGAAATCCAATTTGTGTGATGGATATAAATACTATTTTGCTAATGACTCAGTGAAGTGTGTATAAACATCCATGCATTTATGGGTTAAACCCTGGCTGTAATATACTAATAGAAATCTTTCATATTTGTCCTTTAAAAAGGCAACTGGAGCAGATCAAGCTGTCGGTTTGGGCCTCGTTGGCTTCAGTCTATTACTGTTCACATACTACACCATATGGGTCATAGTCCTGGTAAGTAAAATGAATCTACACAGTAAAATGACTTAAAGTACCTTCGCTTTAAAAAACATTGCTGAAATGGTTCATTTATTTTGGTTTTTAGCTGTTGCTTGAGCCTCATTTTTTAATGGGCTGTGACAGCGTAATACTTTATACAGAGACAAGATTAGCTGTTTATGACAGTTATCCTGAGGATGTCTGACCCCAAATTAAGGATAAAGTGTTTTTTACTATTTGACATCCTTTCTCTGCATCCTAATACTGAAGGAACTGGATGCACATGGGAATATGATTGATGAGTGATCACATGACCGTGTAGTATCCCAAATGATAATTCTTGCATATTTCACACTATACTGCATACCACTATGAGTAACAGTCTGCAGTCTGCAGTGTAGACTCATATAGTATACTGTATAGTGCACAAGGATTGTTCTCCAGCCTTACGCTGATTTTTTGACTTTTTAGTTTAATGCAAATCCAAATGATCGATGAACATCTCCTGCTTTCTTTTCAGCCATTTGTTGACAGCGATCACGTGATCCACAGTTATTTTCTTCCTCGAGAGTACTCTGTCATACTTCCTGGCATAGCAGCATTGATACTTTTACTCTGTGTTGGTAAGTTTTGCAAACATACTTTACGCTTCTGTGGAAACATCTGCTGAAAATCATTTCTTGGTAAGCTGTTACTTGAACCTTGTGTCATAAGACAAAATAAGTGGGTCATGGAAGATGTTGTAAGCTGTCGGAAGTTGCCATGCCATTGATACGATGACAGATTAACTTTTCACTCTAAAAAAACGCTGTGCTGTAAGAGGAATAGAACACTTGTATAGGGACATGCTTGTATAGGAAAATAATCCTAAACCTTTTTTTTATAACAGCATCTCTAACAGCATGTTCTTTATGTGATACACACTTCTTGCTAGATGACTAACTTGTACTGTTGTAAACAAACAAACAAAAACCTTTATGCCCTTCTTCCAGGTACCTTCATAGGAATAATAACTTGGAAGAATCGTAAACCAAAGAAAGTCGACTAGGACTCTCCAGTCGCTGTCGTTCAGCTCCCCAAAAAAGGACATGATGAAAACTCAACCTGCGAACTGACTCCTCGTGTATAACTGTTCTCTGAATCTTCCTGGCTTTTCATGTAGCATACAGTTTAGCCCTGAGGAAATGACCAGTGCGTGTAAAGGAACAAATTAGAGACCACAAATGGTAAAAATGTTTAATTGTTAATGTATATGTGGAGATATGTTGAAATTTCATTCCATTGACGTGAAAATAAAATAAGCATTACTTTTACATTGTACACAGTTGCTTTGTGTACCTCGGTAACCACTAAAACATGACTGTTTTGCGTTTTTGCCATCCTATTAGACTGTAAATAGACATAAATGTATGCTAGTAAATTATCAAAAGGCACAACATGGTCAGTGCTGATTGATGAGATGTTAATGAAAGAAAGTACACACATTTCAGTTGTTTTTTGTACACACTGCAATAAATAATTATTACATAAACATTTGCATCATCATTCTTATTGATTATTTCAAGTTTGTGTCTAAGAAATTATGGTAGCTAGAAATGATGATGGTGGCTCAGTGAATTCAATTCTAAGCTCATTATTAAGTTGCCAAATTATTAGGAATGTCTGGTTTGTACCTGTACTGAATGTGGCACAGCAGAGACACCGGCATGGTAGTGTGTGTCGTGCTGATATGATTATTGAGGGGGTTTTAAACACTGCAGCAGTGACATTAACACATTAATTCATGAGTTAATGAATGGATGAACAGTATTGTAATAAAATGTAGGGAGAAGTGCACGAGAGGGGCACCGTGTGGGCGGAGCTTTCACTGCGCTCGTGACGCTCAGTGCGACTCCGGGAGACGAACGACAGAAGTGTTCGATTCCAGAAATGTTGGAATCGACTCCGACTCCCATTGCGGGTGTGGAGAATCAAATGAGTCGATTCTCAATTCCAAAAACTAAAGCAGAAAACAGGGAAGACCTTAACTACACTGAAAGTACATAATACGCTATTATGCTTAAGGAAGTTTGTCACGTTTACTAAATTCATATGCTATCATTTGAATATTAATGAAGATTAAATCAGCAATAAATCCGTTTGGAGAACGAACATGCTAATTTCCTTTAGCTCCTTGAAGGGCTGGCTTAAGTAGCTTTAGGACTGGCCTTGTTGTTTAATTAAAGTTTGATTTTCGTTTTGTAATTTTACATTTTACATCGTTATCTGAAGTAAAATGTTGTTTATACTGCCGTGGTTTGTGTTTGGAGATGAGAATCTCCTCCTCTTACTTTACAGTCGTCTCAGAACTCCACCTCAATAACCGTTAATAACGGCAACAAAATATCACCATTAACGTCATCTTAGTTTGTTTAAACACACTTCACTGGCTATCAGTTGCTATGGTGAGAAGCAGGATTAACCAATCAGAATCATGCATTTTCCCTGTTTATATATGGAAGCTACTAGCCTGATAGCTATTCTTTAAAAAAATAGATATCAAACTGACAGACTGAAGTACTGAAAGTTTATTGCAAGAGAAATAAGGAAAGGTAGATCTGATTTTTATAAGATAAAATGTCATTGTTTTTATTTTATACATTGTTTCATTTTATTTCATTTTATTACCAACATGGTATTTAAATTATTTTCAGTTTAAGTGTAATAAAGGTGTTGTATGGCAGCGTTATTAATATGGCAAGATGGAGGGAGGTCGTGCCTTAAATGATTAAATAACATATTCGTGCCATCATTCGCGCTCCTTTTACTGTCTGGTACCAACATAAAATGCGATGATTTTATGTAGTATGTTTCCTCAAATTTCCAAACTGAAACGAATTCCTGGCTTACCCAAAGCTATTTCACTGTGTGGAGTCGACTCTCTATTTCTCGGTACCTGTCATCGAAGAATCGACTCTTTTTGGTATCAACTCCCAGCCAGAAACAGAGTAGTGATGGGAATTCCGCCACTTTTCAGTGAGTCAGTGATCATTTGGTTCAGCTCATCTATAAGAATCGATTCTTATGACTCCCAAACGCCCTAACCGGTCAAAGTTTGCGATATTTTGTTTGAGCAGTGACTCGTTTGAAGGTTTTTCTTTCCCTAGCTATGACCTAAATTGTGTAATGAAACTTTCTAAATGACAAAATGACTCTACTACACATTATATTTCATAAAATCTATTTAAATACTTATATATTCCAGCAAGGAACTACACGTGACATAATCAATGCATTAATGTTATTGTGTCTGATGTGTCCGTGCTTCAGTAAGAAAATTAATTCCTATTTATGTAGATACACATGGCTACATCTACAAAAAAGATACCTACGAGTCGGCTCTCAAAGTTCACCTAAAAGAGCCGTTTCAAAGAACCGACTCGCTCGTGAACGACACATCACTAAAACAGAGCGCTGAGTGATGAACCAGCTGGGGACAGAAAGAATGCGCTGAAACCGCAGAGTGGCCATGAACCAGTGTCTCCATGATGAGTCAAACTGAGGTAACATCTATTTCAATTTCTTCCTTAAAACTGTTTCCTGTTTAGCAGACAGGATTCATATGAAATGTCCATGCTTATGCTGAGCTGTGTGTTCATTCCGAAAGCGCGCCTTCTGTCGAGTTGGCTAACAGAAAAACAAGATTTGGCTCTACTGTATTTTGATTTTCAGTCAGGAAAGATAAGGTAAATTTTTTTTTTCTGTGAGAAATATTCAAAAGCGAATATTCCAGAACGAAAAATAGCCTATTCTGTAGTACAGTTTAGTCAGAGTCCATATAAGGTTATGTTTTATGTCAGTGTTCATGTGTTTGTTTCATGCCAGGACATGAGAAAAGGTTAAAAAGCTGTGAACATACACTGACCCTTCATGTCAGGGAGCTGAATGATCAGATTTAATCTGCTGCCTCTGAGCAGCTGATTCTCATCACTGCAGACAAGTAAGCCTCTGTGAACTGGCCAGAGAAGACTGCTGTATCTGCATCTTCCCCAAACACTCAAAACATTCACTAAGGATATGCACAGATTCATTTTTTGTAACATTTTCAATACAGTACTTACACCGATCAGCCATAACATTAAAACCACTGACAGGTGAAATGAATAACATAGATTATATCCTTACAATGGCACCTTTCAAGGGGATATACTAGTCACCAAGTGAACAGTCAGTTCTTCAAGTTGATGTGTTGGAAGCAGGAAAAATGGGCAGTCGTAAAGATCTGAATGACTTTGACAAGGACCACATTGTGATGGCTAGACGACTGGGTCAGAGCATCTCCAGGTCTTGTAGGGTGTTCCTGCTATGCAGTGGTTAGTGGTCCAAAGAAGGACAACCGGTGAACTGGCAACAGGATCATGGGCACCCAAAGCGTGGGGAGCGAATGCTAGCCTGTCTGGTCCGATCCCACCGAAGAGCTATACTGTAGCATAAACTGCTGAAAAAGTTAATCCTGGCTATGATAGAAAGGTGTCGGAACACTCAGTGCATCACAGCTTGCTGTCTACATGGCTGAGTAGCCGCAGACTAGTCAGAGTGCCCATGCTGAGCCCTGTCCACCACCGAAAGTGCCTACAACGGACACAGGAGCATCAGAACCGGACCATGGAGCAACGGAAGAAGGTGGCCTGGTCTGATGAATCATCTTTTCACTTACATCATGTGGACGGCCGGGTGCATGTGCGACACTTACCGGGGAAGAGATAGCACCGGGATGCACTAGGGGAAGAAGTCAAGCCGGTGTAGGTAGTGTAATGCTCTGGACAATGTTCTGCTTGCAAACCTTGAGTCATGGCATTCATATGGATGTTACTTTGACACGTACTACCTACCTAAACATTGTTGCAGACCAAATACTCCCCTTCATGTAGCAGCACTCCCTAATGGCAGTGGCCTCTTTCACACTTTCACACTCTCAGAGGTCTTGTGGAGTCCATGTCTCGACAGATCAGAGCTGTTTTGGTGGCACAAGGGGGACTTACACAGTATTAGGCAGGTGGTTTTAATGTAATGGCTGATTTGTGTATATCAAAGCTCTGAGAATGGGCCTGATACTGACAATAATTTAATACCTGAATGACTGTCTTGAAGCTTCTGATTCCCAGCTATGTGGGATGGCAGCAGGCATTAACACAATTTGTGTATTATTTTAGGTGCAGTCGTGACCAGAATAAAGCGTTTTCTGAGAAAGAATATATGAAAGAATGTTATGTGCAAGTTTCAGGGCCGTATCAGTCAACGTCACAGATGTTCATAGAATAAATGATGTCAGCGAATTGAAAATATATTATAGTCTTTTTGATATTGATCAAGGCGCTTTAGGCAGCAGTGTTCCTTATTCCTCATTCCTGCCTATCTAAGCTGGTTTCTCCTGAATAAAATGCCTTGGTAGTGACAATATATTAAAGTGTCCTTTAAATATCGTAAAATGTCAGAGTATACATCTCCTAATTACTAGCCTTTATGCCACAGCGCTGTTGAATCCTCAATCCTGATCAGTCAGAGTGTGTCGATGAATTTTCTATAACAGCAGCTCTGAGAGCAGAGATTTATATTAAAGAGCACAATCTAATATGTTATAGTTTCTATAGTAACAATTGAAAAAGGGAATTTGATTACGGATGCTCCTCATAAACAGATCTACAAAAAAAAACTGTTTTTTTTTTTTTTAAAGCATTTTTCGAAGGAGTCTTTGGAAGGAGTTTCTCAAGCAAATGTAAAGAAGAGAAGTTGGTGAGGGAATTGTTGTTTATCCGCTTGTTCATTTTGACATCAATAGCCATTTCCGGGGCCAAATGCCCTTTCAGTGTTGCCAACGTAGAGGCTTTGTCGCTAGATTTGGCGTTTTTTTTTTTTTAGACCCCTTTAGCGACTTTAATAAATAAAAAAAAGGCTAGTGACAAATCTAGCGACTTTTTCAGCACACATTACTGACTGTCTTGAACTCGATACGGCTCCCCAGCTCACATCACAGCCGCTCTTATACGAGTTTAGAAAGCAGGTTCACTCAACTCATAGTGTAATGCCTGACTTGCGACCAATCACTGATCACCACTGTTTGTCCCACCCTTTTGCCTCTTTGTTCTTCATTTTAAGCTCTCTTTTTGGAGACATTACATTTTATAAGGACTAAAAGCGAGGAAACATGGAATCTTCATGGCAATTGCATAGTTTTTTTGGACTCATCTATTCAAATAACGAGGGACACAGCACTACTGTGGCATGTTGAGAAGACGAGGCTTGGCCTCGGAAATACGGTCGTTGCGTCACGGTTTAACAACCGGATAGCTGCTATAACTTAAGTCATAACAAGAACTAACTTGTTTAGTGGAAGTTCCACAACATTAAATATAACTATAAAGAGATAATAAATGCATGTCATTCTTTAATTAATAGAAAATTGCACTAGTTGACACGCTGATGTGGTATAAGAAGAATAAAACATTTTGGGACATGCTGTTTTAGGAAAATAATCAACTTCAGGCTGGTAACGCTCTGCTCTGTAGTTGATCTTTGTAGAACAGCATGTTTTGTTTCTTACATAGCAGAAGTACAGCATTACATTATATTATTTAATTTACTAATGAACCTTTAAACATGATCTCATCTAATGGTTGCCGGAAGCTGACTCATTCTTGATGCAACTACAGATCTGGAAGATCTTCAGTCTTACTGATTGAATTGTATCCTAATGGAAGAGTTGTTAGTTCTATCTAGATAGATGCTACTTATCAGTGCTTTTCTGTTTCCGTGTTGAAGATTTGAAGCACCAGGGTTATTACTGATTACCACAGATATCACAGAAGATCATAATGGCCATGGAATCAGCCCCAGATTATCACCACAAGGCATCTATCAGAAACCACACTCCTACAACACACCTTTCTGTTAGAAAGCTATCTAATGTGTCTTGAATCTTTTAATCAAGATGGAAAACACAAAATAAAGTTAATAATCATTACTAAACCACTAGAAACAAACAGAAACTTCTAATGGTCACTTTGAATTTTAGAGCAGGGTTGATTATTCAGATCATTACTGTAGAACAGAGGGCGTGCTCGAAGTGAAAACACACGCCATTCTTTACCACTTGTCTTGTTGTCAAGGCGACGGGAGGCAGCAGGTCTGTCGTCTTCTGTTATGATTTCCACAAGCTCAGCGTGAGGGTATGTCACTTGTGGATTTGCACCAAGAAGCAGCATCACTTCAGAGTGGAAAATGTGCACTACAAAGAAACAAACGCATTGTTGCACCGGCAGCAGAAAATGAAGATTCAAGATCTTTTTTTGGCTGAAAGCTGCAAAATGTGACGTTCGGGGAAAAATTAGGACCAGTATCAGAAAACAGAGAGGAATATTAGATTAAATATAAATAGCAGACAGTGAACACATGAGATATTATGAAACAGCCAATGCAATAGTATACAAAAGAGTTTTGTAACTACAGAAATACAAACAGTATTCAAATAACAATGGAGAGAAAAGGGCAGGTGCTAGTATGTGCTACATACCACATACACTCTTAGAAATAAAAGTACCTTGTTGCTGGGGTGGTATCATAAATAGTACATCTTATTATACTTCTAAAAATAATTTACGGTACTCAATTGGACTTTAAGGAACACAAGTACCTTTAAATGTTTGCTCTTAAAGCTCTTTAAAGGTACATCACATGCACCTTCCCTGGTAAAAGATACATACAAAAGGTACTGGTTCCACTCTGACAACAAGCAAAAGTACAGTTTGTTTCTGAGACTGTAGCACAGTTTAACACGAATCGGTGGATACTTAACAAACAAAGACCTCTCTAAGCTAATCACATTCACGTCCCTTTTCTCTGTTGTGCAGCAGGAGACTTGCCATAAACAGGATGCTGATCATATTGTTAAGCTTCAGGTTTATCAGGAAAAAAAATCTTAGGCATCTCTCATTATCCAAACAAAACGATCAAATGATCCCTCATATGTCACATGTTAAATTCTTAGGATTAACCCATTCTATTGTGATATTGCACAGAGACAGTGGAATGGAGACGTCTGAAGTAATAGTGTTATATTTTGCATTTGGACTCGTAATCGAGGCAGATGGAGATGGCAGGGCCGAGCAGCAGCAGCACGCAGGTGGTGAAGAGGAAGGTCTGGGGAGGCCTGCGGCAGCGCTGGAAGCTTCTGGGTGTGTTTGAAATCGACCAGCAGCATGAGTTCTACCCGCTCACTTGCATGATGAAGGAGGGTTTGGCTGCTGCTGTGCAGAACACCATTGACAACCCAATACCTGTGAGTAATAATAATAAAATGTAATACGCACCTTTTCAAAGCACAAGGACACTTTAGAGTACAGAGACGCTGGAAAAAATTCTGCATTTGACATGCTGTGAAATACCATCTGCAGTATTTCCATCTATCAGTTATCTATATCGCTTATCTGTCAGGGTTGCGGGGGAAGCTGGAGACTGTAGCTGAGAGGGCGGGGAACACCCTGAACAGGTCACCAATCTATTGCAGGGCTAACACAGAGGCGAACAACCATTCACACTCATATTCACACCTCTGGGCGATTTAGAGTAGCTAGTTGACCTAATCTGCATGTCTTTGGACTGTGAGAGGAAACCCAGAGGAAACCTACACAGGCACGATGAGAACATGCAAACTCCGCACAGAAAGGCCCCAGTCAGCCGTCTTGCTGTGAGTTGACGGTGTTAACCACTACAGCATTTCATTACAGAAAATTAGGAATGGGGCATTATTTTCAAATATTCAAGATCATCTTAAACTCAAATAGCAAAGTAGTAATCAAATTCCCCAATTTATGAAACACTTTCTCCAATTTAGGAACAAATCAAACAACTAAAGATAAAATCCAACTTTACTGACAAGAATAATGAGTACACCTTTACATGGATCCTGTAAATTGGTAAAAGATCAATGAATATCAATAACAAACGCCATGCCCTCTGAGAGGGTGTTTTCTGTGCAGGACTCATCCTAACCCGGCTGTGCTCTCGTCTTAAATCTATTACCTTATTGTGATTTGCCATTATGCACAATATGCTATTAAAACAATAGCTTTTAACAGTTAATGCTTTAGCTGTTTAAAGTTTAAAGCATTTCAGATTAAAAGGTGACCACCCACGCATTTCACACTCCACCAGAAGAAAGCATTAAACATTGTGCATTATTTTTCAAATAATGACACCCCAGCAGAAATATAGTGTAAAGTTCATTTTTAGTTTATTAGGCTAATCCGAGTAGATTTGAGGAACACTAACACAGAATATAAAGAAATAAATATAGACTCTTTATATGACCAAACTACAAACTGATATTCAGTAGACGATAGTTATATGCTGATAATAATGTTCATATTGTAGTAACTATTATCAGAAATTAGAATTATATCACAATATTGTATTTAAAAACAGCTTAGTTTTGGCAAAGGTTTTTAAAACTTTAATGGAAGTGTTGTGAACAGAATTACTGAGATTTCTTTCTCTCAAAAGTTCCAAATACTTTGAAGAAATCTTGCCGACTTAGGCAGCTTCTCAAAGTATAGTTGCTAATACAATTTAGTGATTTAACTGAACTTCAGCTCATGCCTTTAACCCTTTAAAATCATGGCTTATGATTCAGTAACTACAGTGAAGCTAATAGTAAAAGGTATATCTTTACAAGAGTGAGAAAAGTGCTGTATGTCTGGACCCATCACCAGTCCTGATATTAATATAATAGACATTATTAAAGACACACCAGATTCAAACATTGTCTTTAAAAGCAATTAGGGGGGTGATTAAGTCCCAGAGAGAGAAGTGTGTTTAGGTTTGGTCCCATAGTGACCATGTGTTTACGAATATGAATTTGCTATCCAGTGTGCTGTATTGTTTTGGGTGCTCACAGTGCCTGGCCCCCTGAGAACCAAGAAGAAGAGAACATCACAGTTCTGCTGACACAAACACAATTGTGAAGCCTGTGTAGGAGAGGGGTGGAGGGATATCACAATGCCCCAGTCTCCACTGCACAGAGCAATAGGCAGGGAACAACATGGCAAAGTTTTTTTTTTAAAGGAGTACTCCAGCTTTTTTCAACATGATCTCTATTTACTACCTTTGTAATATGTAAGGCTGGGGTTTCAAACTCATTTTAGGTGACTGTCTATGTTACACTTAGTCCAATGTCAAGTGGGGTTTATGAAAGAATTCATTGTATGTTTCTTTCTAATAGCTGAAGCAAAATAAACATTATAATATAAAATGTCATCAAACGAATGGCATGCAAGCATACAAACATCATCCAAACCACAAAGAAGTAAAAACTAGCGAGAGTTAGTTGTTTAGATTGTTTTTCCAAAGTTACAGTGACCAAAGAGGGACTGTGGGTTTGTAGCTAAGCTAACAAGGAAGGTAACATTACCTATCATTGTATTTCGAATTATGCATCAATCCAAATAATCCCACTGTACTAGCAAACTTGTGTTTTAGGTCTATGTGGCTATAAAACCCTTCGCAAAGATTGTATGAACAAATATCATGATCAAGTCATGTGGCTTTATTGTCATCTCAACCATATACAGCTGGTACAGTACACAGTGAAACGTAACAATGTTCCTCCATGACCATGGTGCTACATAAAACAATCCAGAACTACATGAAACTACACAGAACTATTTAAGACAACACAGTTTATGATTCATTTTGCTAATGAATCATTTGCTCTCAAAACAGACTCAATTCTTTGTGGGATGGATTCCACAAGGTGTTGGATACTGTAACGTCTCTGGGGTGGGGTGGTACACTGAAGCGCAGGACAAGGGGGCTTTTATCAACTCTCTCGTTTTATTGGGTAGCTTTTCAGCACACACACACATACACACACTCAGGTCGCGGGGAGAACTGCCACCTCTCTGCTCTGTCCTCCTTATCAACCCTCCATTACTGAAAGACACACACACACACAACACCTCAATTACCCACAGGTGTGATCAATTTGCCACTCA
>JAOTRR010000032.1:7575778-7586123 GCA_028570945.1 Gogo arcuatus
AAAAATAAAGAAAAACCATTGAATTAGAAGGTGTGTCCAAACTTTTGCCTGGTACCATATGCCTACTTTTTTCCACCTCTGGTATCCAATCCACCATATTTTTTTAACCAATCCTTGGTATGAGATCAGTCCCATCTCTAATAGAAATAAAAAACCCAGATTCTGTGAATAACAATGGCTTTATAAGCACATTGTTGCACCATGAATCAATCAAATCAGTCCGTTGACATTCTCATCTCTATTTAATAACAATTACAGTCAACCACCATAGAAGCCTCGAATCATTTGATCACAGTTAATCTGCTGTATTTTTAGTACTACATAAATCCTGTGTAAAAGCTCTAAAGTGTGAAATTCGTCTTTCTGAACCGATGCCAGTGGGTCTAAGGAAGCTGATTCTCTGCCCGAGGTCGAGGTGTGTGGCACAAGCAGTGTGTTTGAGCTGACGACTGACTTTATAATCCTCCACAGCAGCAGTTCGAGGCTTTGATGCCTTGCTGTGCTTAGTCTCACAGTCAGAAGAAATATATTAAGACACAAAGACAGAGAAGGGGAGGGGGACAGAGATAGCTGTGGTTCATAATTTGTGTGAAGTGTATACACAGACAGAAACAGATCCCTTCATGTAAACATGGCCAAAGTAATAACACAAAGAAGCCAAGTAGAAACTTTGTGCAAATCAGTGTTGTCACAAGTCCATCAAAAACGTTTTTTTCTGGGTGGATAATGGTGGTAGCACTCCACTGCTACAACAGTACTCTCAGTGTTGTATAACATGGTACTGACAAAACAGAACACTTTCAGTGATTAAATACTAAAACACTCATAGTGTATACCTCTAAATATACACAGTTTGACAAAGGTCTGGATAAGCACACACTAACATGACTGAATGACGACAGCAGTCAGCTTTTAATGCTTAGCCATTAGTGAGGAGTTTAAATAATAATAATACAATTTGTTATACTTGTGATTAAATCTTTTTTCATCATGGTGCTTCATGTTACCACTTTTAACGAGCATCATGAGGGAAGAATAAACACATACTTATCTGTCCTGTCTTTGGTTTTCTAATAATACCAGAGAGAGTAAATAAAATGAAAAATCTATGAAAATCTGTGCTAATGTTTCTAGCATGCATTTGCCCACAACAGGCCACGAGGGCTACAAAACTAAATTCACTGAAATGCTGCTTGTTTATATATAATTTTTTTTTAATTATTATTATTTTTTTTACATATATGGCTCATAAACTGCTTTGCAGTATTTTGATGCACTGAAATTTGAAAAGCCTGGATTTTTGTGTTATCTACATCTGTTGTCATAACATGATTTTACTAAATGTTGCTACATTACAGAGATAAAGGTCAGAAAACGCTATGTTTTAGTAAGAAAAAAAAGGACAAATTGAAATATGAAAAAACAAATTTTCAGTAAGTGTGAAAAACGTTTGCTGAAATAAAATATTTGTGGATTACACAGACATGCTTTTAAGTTTTTACTTCCTGCAATAATATGTTTATAAGACTTCTCCTTTCATCTGTAATAGGTCAAATAATTGATCCACTGTGTTGGAAAATATTAAACAGCTACTACATAAAGCAATTTCCACTCATAACTCCTATTTCTGCCATTTTAGCAACATTATTTCAGTACGTTTTAAATGACTGGGGCAAGGAGCTAATCTATGCATTTGTTATGGAAATATTTACCAACAAATAAATTCCACTCGATGCCTGTCCATTTTTATGAGTTCCGTGAGTCAGTGAACTTTGGCCTTGCTGGCGATTTACCAGAGCACTATCGACCAATCAGAAAGAACAAGTGTTTACACATACAGGCATCTACAGAACTGTCATAAAGCTGTTATGAAAAGGTCAAATAACAGGCCAACAAGCACGTTTGAATTTCATCTGTCCAAATACTACGAGTTATGAGTTAGTAAGTTATGTGATTTCATTGGATTTTATGTCCAACTGCCAGAAATGAGTGTTTATATTTTATAAAATGTGGTCATAACTTTGAAATATACTGAAGAATACCATTAGTAAATGCCTGATGCAGTACAGTACAATGTTGACAGCATTCTCTTCAGATCATATTTATGTATATTAATATTTGCCTCAATGGCCATCCATCATTTTTTCCAGTGTATTCACAATGCCCAAAACTCAAATTTCAGCCCGATATATTGTGGTCAAATAAAAATGACAGAAATTCCAATGTCAGTTCACATAACTGCAACACTGTTTTACCCAAATGCACCCCATACACATAACTTTCACACAACTTCTGAATAGCGCTAAAGACTGGAGTTATGTGTTAGGTCAGAATATAGTTGTGTACTAAATTCTCACTGTACATATGTAAGAACCCTGAACACGGCCCAATGTAATCAGGTGTAGAAAAAACAGAAATAAATCCATATGCCACAACGTATATGAATGTTTCACTCACAGCATAGCATGGAAACTTTTGTGAGTATTTGAAAGGACAACAGCAAACCATGAAACAACACATGAAAGGATGAAAAGGACCCAATGAGCCACGGCAGACAGAGTGGAAAAACACACACAAGGCCAGAAGGGAGACAAAACACAGCATTACTATAGACATCACTGACACTGATATTATCCAGATTTGTTATCCGAACGACTTATCTGATTTGAGCTAAAACTGCTAAGCTTAACACACTACCCCACAAAAAGCCCTGAGGAGGCATGTTTCCATGGCAACAACCCCTAGAAATGCAAGTGGCTATGATTAGAGGGACTCAGTGAAAGTCTGAGGTAATCACAACAGCACAACAAAAAAGGGAAGAAATGCTGCATGTGTCAGAGCGGAAGCACCTTCTGCTATTAAAAAAAACAAAAAAACAAACAAGGAGGCTAATGGCTGTACAGTTGTGGCGCCTCCCCTTTGGAAATGACAAAGTGCTTCACTGGCCTCGAAAGTCTCTGCAATAATGAGCACATGTGCAAAAATGTATCCAGTGTCTCCGAAAACAATTAGGCATAATTAGCAGATAAAGATTGCTGATTGGTCTTACTGCCGCCAGAGGAAAGCTCTCAGACGTTGGAAAAGGTTAGCTCTATAAAGAACAGACCTACTGTGAGTGTCGAAATGAGGCCATTTTTTGCTTTTACAGCCTTTTGCTGGTGTTTGGGTCTTTTCCAGTTCATTAAGAAATAGGCACACTCCCCCTGAGTCTAGAAACCAGCTCACTCAATTCCTGGGTATTTCCTGAGCTATTTTATTTAACTTGATGTGCAGGACAAGAATATAATTATAAAAAACTGAATCTCTGTTCATATACCCAAAGATAAAATTATTTGAGATAGCTCGAACAGAAAAATCTACTTAATAGATTGGAGTAGCAAAGCTCCTTTTCCCAGAAGCAAATGCTGCCAAAAAATGGCAATCCATGCCAACCACCTCCCAAGGACTGATACCTGTGGAGAACTCATCTGCTGTATCCTTATCACCTTCTTAGAGCAAAAACAGCAAGACTGGGATGAGGATCAGGGACGATGTGGTGCCACCAGAGGCCCATGATATAAGCTGCTCATCCTTGCACATTAAGCAGGATAATTCACGCCCTCATTATCATGCCGCAACATTATTGTGTCGGCTCAGCTGAAAAGCTTAATGTCAACTGAAACAGGTACAGCAGTCCTCCAAAACTGAATAACGCTGAATAAGACTCCATACTTTAATAAGTACGCTGTAAACAGACATACTAGCCAGACAGAGATTAAGTGGCAAATATCAGCAACACAAATAAAATATTCACTTTAACAAACTGTGGAAAATAAGCAGCAGTTACTCTGTTGCTCTCTGTATCACAGCTCAGCGCAAACACGTCCAAGCACTGAAGATCCAGAGTGAGTCCCGGGAACACTGGGTGTGAGGCGGGAATACGCCCTGCGGGAATAACACGGGAATACCATGCACACTAGGCTTGGTAATTATCTACGTTTTCATATCTTGATACCTGACATTTCACCAGGGTATACAGTATATGAAGGTACTTGTGTAAAAAGCCATTAGCGTTAGGCATCATGCACTGTAAACTCCGGAATCATTCGAGAGTTAAAGGGGTCACGAATGTGGAAGTTGAGCGCTAGGAGAGCGAAGAGTTAAAAAGATCACCCTTTGTTTATTACCTAGATAGTAAAAGGAGTAGGTGTGAATTGAGAGTAGTGAAGCCGGATTGGGGCTACACCCTGTTGAGCCTCTACTGCACAGCATGTGGTTCAGTTTGGTGACAAAGCAACGGAAGTACACACCTTGAAACACGGTACTCATCTGGTGGCTGTGCACCAAAAATTCTTTTGTCTCACTTTCTGACTTTGAATGTGACCTTGACAGTTACTTCTCTCCTGTATGATGTCACGGGTTCACAACCTCATTTTTAGTATAGTTGGTGAAAAATGGTTTTTATGCGGCCATAAAGTGAGTTACAAGGTTATGGAGCCGGTCATACAGTGTTGTGTTTCTCTAGAAAATAACAGTCATATAAAGCGACAGAATGCTTCAGAAGTAAAGTGACATAAAAAACCTTGAAATGAATGGAAGTCAATGGAAGGCTAATGCTAGATGGTCGTCTCACCCTCCCCCAACTGCTACACATTTCGAACGTTCGATTAACCCCTTGGTTTATTGCAACACCACTCCACTTCCTCGCTGTCGCAGAACACATTCAACCCGTTTCTCACCAGTAGACTGACCTCTGGTGGCACGTGCTGTGCACTACATGACCTCAATATAGCATCTCCGTTTCAGTTTAATAGAAAGAGAAGCGTCTGTATTTTTGATGGCACTGAAAATCATACCATCGGGATTTCTAAATACCTCATGATACCATAATACCGTGATACCTTCCAAGCCTAACGCGCGCACATTCACAACTATGGGCATTTTAGAGTCACAGACTCCATCTGTATGTTATTGGAGGGTGGAAGGAAACCTGAGAACCTGGAAGAAACCCACATGGACACAAGGAGAACATACAAAACTCCACACAGAGGTATAACCCGAGCTCAGGATTGGACCACGGACCCTGGAGCAGTAATGCAGCAATGCTGTGATGATTACAAACCAAAGGACATTGGTTCTCTTCACAGTCACGTAATAATAACCACTGTTCGAACAAATTAAAGTCATGGGAACATCTGGAAATAATGCCTGTGCTCTGTCATGCTGATCTTAGTTTCCCCAGACACAGAGTGTTAAGTTATCAGTGAAGCAGACGATTATTATTATATTTTTATTTCGAGGAGATCAATCTCACATAGTTGTAAGAGCCACACAGATGAGGCAAGCTAGTTCATCTCATAGGCTAGGGATCTCACAGGCTGACTAATTACACTGAAAATCTGTTGAAAAAGTAATGATTTTTTTTTAAAGGAGGGGCAGGGTGGCATTACTTAACCAAGGTGTCTGGTTTGCTCTATATTTTTGGTATTTATGTTACAAATACCCACCATGATCATTCTGTGGAGAAAATGAACATCTTGCCACTTTGCACCTTTTTAAAAAAAAGAAAACTGTCAAAGGAGCATCAAACTGGTGCTACACAAGAAGAATAAAGTCAGCACAGATGTCATTATAAAAAAAGGACAGGAGCTTCAAAAATAGTGCTAGCTGAAAGTGTTTAAAGTGTTGGGTAAGGCAGTGGGCACAGTGAACAAAGAAGCTCTGTACTGAGAGCCGAGCTGGAAAGAACCAACAGCCCCTCCGTGTGCATGCCAGAGCTGGTCTGAGTGAATGCAGAGGACTGACCGAAAGGAGAATGAAATGGAGGGAATGGGGGGGGGGGCGCAAAAGTGCTCTTCGAAATGACTCAGTCCGCATCTGTACAACATTCCTTCTTCCCAAGAGAAATTACAGGACAGTGTTGTATCAGCAGCCTCTAACATCACCACTCAGTGTGAAATTCACACGATATGGTAACCTAGGCTAAAAACATCCCAGTACTAAAGCAACCATAACATGAAAATTATTTATCACATTGCTGTTAGAAGCTAAATGAGATTGTGGCTGTGAGGAACGATGGAACAAAAAAATAAACTAACAAAATAAAAATTTAACTTTCTCTGCTATGTGCAGCACCATTAGCAAAATACAATAGGTTGTTTCATTTTGTTCAGGTCAGCAATGTCAAGTTCTTCTGAGCATTTCATAGTTGTTGTGTATGATATGATAGTTACAAACATTCAAGTTGCAACAGCAGATGTAGCAGTGCAACGTGTTTAAAACAGTAGCGGATTACACAGCCAAAGGGTTTTCAGTGCTGCTGTGTCCCCTGTGCAGAGAAACGGAGGTTGTCATAGTATGATTTAGTCCAGAGGGAGGCGGTTGTGAAATTTTGGGGAGATGTAGTCAAACACAAAAGGGAGGAAAAACAGTGAAGTACGCTAAAGATCTTGATTGGGTAAAAAGAATACATAATCAATGGAAATGTATTTTAGTTTCCTTTTTTTCTTTTTTTTTTTTTAAGTTAAAAGTTAATGGTGAGGTAACATCTGATAATACACCATGAAACTATGACACTAACAACCCAACTACCCATAAACACAAATCTAATGTATACAATCTGAAACCACAAGCCATTCATTTTCCTATTCTGAACAAGAACAGACCTTGGAGGGTTACTTGGCTGGGGCTTAAAAGATGCCAATTCGCTTATGATGGATGAACATAAGGAGTACACTAAGGTTTTCTGGATGAGTAACAAAGAAAGGTGACATTTGAGCACATTGTCAGGTCCCATTACTGTGTCAGGACCAGAACACGAGGCTTTGCACCAGCCAAGGGCTTTCAGCAGGTCTAGGAAATGAAATGTGATTGAGTGCAGCAAAAAAAAAAAAAGTCCAGAGACAGGGAGAGCATCCATATTTCAATGTTATTGATCAGGTCTGTCATTATGCTTTTGAGCTGAGGAATGGCCTAGTTCTCTCCAACCACAATCTAATTAAGAATGATCCAGTCCATGTATAAATGTGAAGTGGAATTGAGGCTGGGTTGAATTAAACTGAAATTTGTTTTCCAAGGTGATTTCCAATTCTGAATTCACAAACCAATCAACATGTCAAACAAAAATACACAGCAGTGATGAGTGCAGAATGACTTATCTGCCCACAGATTAGAAAAGGAGGATGCTGTCAGGTACTCGCAAGATCTCTTTTATAAAATGGGCTGAAGTGCACCTGTGCTTCAGACAAAAAAAAAGAAAAAAAAAGTTCATGTTACAATATCAAGGACTCTCGAAATGAAGATACTCAAATACACTCTCCATGTCATATTTTCTGTCCACTTGTACTTAATCATCTTATGAAAGTTATTTCACACTCATTTACTTTTGGAACATTGCTGTTCTAGCTGAAATTATTTTTACTCTTATGGTTTTTTTTTTTGTCTTCATGATTTCACCTCAAACAATTAACCACTTGTTTTCACTAGGTGAAGCAGAAAGACCTCTATAGCAAGAAACATGTTTCGTAATAATTGGATAGCAGCAATATCCTCCAGAGTGCCTCCTCCATTAATCACTTTGTCAGAAGGTCATGGAGAAAAGGGGTTTTTTTTTGTTTGTTTTTTTAAACATGTCTATGCACGGCCATGTTACGGTATTGATGGACATGGATCAGGGCAAAAGTCATGCCTGACAAAGGACGAGCTTGAAGAGATAGGAAGTTCCAGCATGGATCACTGGAGATCTAAAGAACCATCTGGCTCTCAGCATGGGCTGTGTATGAAGAAAAATGTTTTAGCATGAACAGGCAGTCAGTCATAACCAGTGACCTAGACACACTGGGTGCACTTCATCAGATGCTCACTGACACAAAATGATGTAATATTCCCCAACCTGACACGAAACTCAAGACAAATCAGTAATCCGGGGGTACCACGCCTATCAATTTCTAATCCCGGAAAAACAAAAAAACACTATATGGCCAAACGTATGCAGACACCTGACCATCACACCCATATGAGCGCCTTGGAAGCACACAATTGTACAGAGCTCCATAAAGACATGGTTTGCCAAGATTTGACAGAGCCCTGACCTCAACCAGGTGTCCCCTTACACTGTATGGACATCAAACCATCACACTCATATGCACTATGTTTTCTGAACATCACATTCCAGATCTATTCCCCCTTTTGCTGTTATAATAACCTCCACTCTTCTGAGAAGGCTTCCCATTAGATTTGAGCGTGGCTGTGTGGATTTGTTCATTGAGCCACAAGAGCATTAGTGAGATCAGGAACTGATGTTGAGTGAGGAGGCCTGGGGTGCAGTCAGTGTTCCATACCATCTCAAAGGTATTCAGTGGGGTTGAGGTCAGGGCTCTGTGCAGAACACTCGAGTTCTTCCACTTCAACTTTGGCAAATCATGTCTTCATGGAGCTCGCTTTGTGCACAGGAGCATCATCATACTGGAACAGGTTTGGGACTCTTAGTTCCAGTGAAGGGAAATTGTAATGCTACAGCATACAAAGACATTCCAGACAATTGTGTTCTTCCAACTTTGTGGCATAAGTATGGGGAAGACCCACATATGGGTGTAATGGTCAGGTGTCCACATACTTTTGGCCATATAGTGTATATCCCAGTGAAGCCCGGTGGAGTCCAAATTTCAGTGTCAACACACTTTCAAGTGTGCTCAATTTTATTTGGTTCCTACTTTCAACAAGAGCTGCTCAGTACACCAGTCTGCTCTCTGACACACAAACACGTCTGTAAGCATTAGGCGTGCTAAATCATCCACACAGCTGTAAAGTAGGAAGGAGAAATAATGCTAGGGTTAGCATGTGGTCATTACTATGACAAAATAAATGGAAAAGAACTTTTTAAATACACTGGAAAAACAAGTGATGATGACGACGAGGGACGAGCAACAGAGCCAAATCAGAAAATGCTTTGTGTCATCTGTAGGAAACATCAAAAAGCATTTGTTTTTCCACACAATATTAGGATAGAAACTATTAGAAAACAATAAGAGCAGACTACATAAAGAATGTAAGACATGTGAAAACACTAGAATGACAAAAGAAACACCAATTAAAATAATCTTTTCCTTAAAGATGAGCTACTAAAAAGTACCTGGACTTCCTGATTTGAAAAGCTGGCAGACTACTATATTTATCTACAGTGTGTCTACTCCTGATGGTTATAAAGTACAGGTTATTAGAGGTACGTAATAATTATCCATGTCTAATAGTACTGAGAATGTGAAAGCTCAAAAGGTGTACTTTCTATAATAAGACCTTCTCTTTCTTTCAGAGACATTTTTCCTCAGGAATGCCTGTATATTATTCATCCAGGCTTTATTTTCATAGCAATGCATGCCTTGGGGTTCTGCTCACTGAAGTCAACTTTGTTTAAATGTTTAATTTACCTGAGATTAAAATCTGAATATTGCTTTGCATAGGTAATGACACAGTAGGGGCAATGTGCCTGAGGCTCGAGCTGAATTACAGACGAGCTGCTGGAGCAGAGCTTCATGTCCCATGGATGCCTGACCTGCATCCGCAGCCATTTATCAGTGCCTGGCCTGCCGATAGGATTAGAAGCTCATTCTGTCAGCCCACGGATGTTGGCGGCTGGTTACTTCTGAGCAGCCTGGTCACAGTGAAGGGTAGGGGAAGAGGGGGAAGAAAGTCCAACACTCAAGATAGGGCCCATTGCAAGAATTATTCTTGTGTCTGATTGTGCTCCTGCAAGCACCATTCATTTCAATAAAAACGTGGGCAGCTCAGCAGGAGGTGTGGTGACTAACAAACCGTTGAACATTTTTACAGTTACATTTCTGTGCACATTTCATACAAACAGCTTATAATTTGGACTAATACCATCCAAGCACAGAGCTGAACAGGGTCAGCTTAAGGGTCTTGTTCAAGGGCAATTCACTGGCTGCTCTAGCATCTGAACTCGCATCCTACTAATCACTAGCTTATCATATTAAGCGCTGAGCATTTTTTAGACTAATGGCACTCATTTACACTTCAGGGACGAGTAGCTGAATTTCCTGAGTATAATATATTCACTGTTACAGAAGGCATGTGCTTAAGTGTTCTACACAGATGATCCTTTGGAGATTTTGTGGATTTTCTGTTGTTTTGGTGCCAGAAGCAAATGCATTATGTAATAAGCTTGTGTTATATAATGATTTACAGTAAATTTCTCTACACGATTTTACACTTTTATGATATCCAGTGACATTTACTCTGATTATATTAGATTAGTAGATCTGCCAACAGAGCTCCACAGGCTATAAACATCAGGAGAATGCTAGTACACACTCAAAAATACGCAAAACAGTAGTCTTTTTCTCCCTCC
>JAOTRR010000032.1:7607430-7632912 GCA_028570945.1 Gogo arcuatus
TCCAAGCAGATTTGACAATTCAACAGTGCTGTGGTATAAGAATTTGTGCATTAGCCTAACCCAAAGCAACTGCTGTTTTAAGCTTTGCTCTGGAATCTTCTTGAACACCCAATAAACTCAAATTCCTCTTATAAAAACAGTGAGTCAGTCAAAAACACACACACACACACACACACACACACACACACACACACACACAAAGTACAGGACATGTGTCTGTGTTCCTTTTCAGTGGCCATTCTTCTGACCGATGTGGTCTGACCACATCCAAGTTGTGTCTAGGTTTGCTGCTATATTCATGGTGAGTGTGTGTGTGTTTTTGGCTCAACTGTGAAAATCTCATTATGGCTGCTGTGGCTGACCGGCTCTTGGCTTGGCTATCTGATTTATTTATATCCAAGTCTGACAGACATATCAAGACTAATAAAATCAGGACTCATCAAATCAGGACTCAATTGTGCACCTAATTATTACTTTAAAGATCAAGTTTTGAATGCTAATGGATTGAAGGCTGATGGGTGTGCGCGCACATGCGCATGCGTGCAGGTGTGTGCGCGTGCATTTTTAAAAAAGTAAGTAAGTAAATAAATAAATAAATAAAAACCTACACAAGTAAAGATATTAATGGACACTGGATTGACTCTGGCTGTTTTTAGCATGAGGGTTTCCGCAAGTATGCGGTGTAGTATGATGTAAGCAAGTAAACACATCTATCTTGAACCACGAATGCATGAGTCCTTAAAGTCACCTAAACCATAAACAAGACCATAATTAGTGTTCTGTATTGAAAAGGAAGCTGCTGAAGATGGCATTTCAATATAAACCATGTCATTAGACCACACAGCTACTGAAATATAAATACACTTGAATAAACACAAAGCATACAAGCACCCACCACCTTCCCCTGGAAAACCAGTAGACTAGAAGACAAAAGGCATTTTGCCTACAGGCTTGTTTGGTTGAGCTTCCTAATAATGGGGTGCAAACAGTGCAACAATGTTTATACTGAATTCAATTTTCCATACATCACTCACTACCTGACCAACACCTATTCAGAAAACTACCTAGTCAAATACTTGATATCTGATACCATTGGTCTGACTGAATTTCCACGTATGAGATGTTTCATAAGCCAGGGCCTTCAACCCTGTGACATGAATTGTGGAGCAAAACATTGCACATTCGTATTGCACTGTGACTATAAAGCTAATGCAGCAGCCTCCTACGTATGAAGCAAACTGAAGGTAAAAAGAAATTAAGGTTGGGCAAATCATTCATTCATTAGCTAGCCTACCATGCTAAGGTGTTGCCCAGTTCTATGTTTTGAGTGCAGATAAGGACTGCTTGCTGTATTTATTAAACAGTGGACTCTGGCCAATGTTATACTCTCAGACAAATAACTAATGCTAATATTTTGAGCCTAAAACTCAATAAGTAGGCAACGTTGGCTGCAAGTAATCATCTAGAGCTGACCTACAGAACACTAATAGCTAGGAAATCTGGGAAATCTTGTGTGTTTTCTTTTCAGATGTCAGTCAGCGAAATTGGGGTTTACCTGCTGACTCAGATTTAATGCTGTGCATTAAGAATTATTCAGAATTTTACTGAAGCGTATCATCTTCTGCCAGGAATTGCTGTCATTAAACGAGTACTGCAGATTCTCACCTAATATAAATTTGCAGCCACTATATGATTTTAGTAAATAAAACGACCTGCCTCTATCAGAACACTGCGTTGGTGGCATGTTGGCAGCTCAGTTTAGCTGTCAAAGGTTTTACTCTCCTGGGACACACATGATCTGTATTTGATTATCAAATCTGATGGTCATTAATATTTCATTGTATCATGGCACTTGACTGCATCATGCTAAATCCTAACTCAGATTTTCCAGTGAGATTTTCAGCTCTCCAGCAAAACTGCTGCACTGACCAAAAGGATGCAACAATAACATGTTTTATAAAGGGCTGAGTGACTATATCAGGAAAACTAGCATTTACAATGTCTACTTAGATCCGAGCTGTAACGTGTTATACTTTTATGAAAGCTGCTGTGGTAGAAAAATGCAATTGCAAGAAGAACGCTCCGTAATGTGCATCTTGTTGCATCCATCATCACCTTGCAGAATAATCCAACATCTGCGAATCCCAAGTAATACATGGTCAAGGCTGAGATTGAAACACCATACAGCACATTAAGTCGTAGTACTTTGGCACGTGGTCCAAGTTTTTACAACTCTGGGGAGATAAAATAATCTGTTACTTTTGGTAGAAGTGTCACATTTCTGAGTACCATGTGAATAAGCATAACCATTTAGTTACTGACAGCTGGTTAGCTCTTACTGCAAGTGACAGATCAAGCAGCAATGCCCGTGTAACTGTGCTCATTCTGCAAGATCATAAACAGCACATAACCTCATTATGTGCCTACTTTAACCCGTAGTTTCTGACCTCCGACTTAGTTAAAAACAAAGAAAACAACTCAACTCAGAATTCCTACTCTGGAACTTGGGATCGCCTCCTCAACCCAGAGTTTATCAAGTGATGTCAAATCTACATGGCTGCTCACATCATGGACAGTAAATAAAGTAGCAACTCCTACCTTTAAATAAATGCCATAAGTTATACTATAAAAACTACAACATTGACTATACAATGTTCACTGCTTTGAGGAGGAGATTATGCAACCCTCATCGCAGTTAGCTGGCTAGCTTGCTGCCAACAATACACAAATTTGGAGGCATCCATGCATGGAGCTCACACAGAGGTTGAAAATGACATAATTCTGAGTTCTAACATCCATCCCACTTCCATGGCAATTCAAATGCAGCATTAATTCCGGTTGAAGGGGGAAGGGTTGCTCTTCTGTAATCTCACAGCATGCTGCTCAGCACTACAACAGATTAAATACAGGCTCTATCCCCAAGGCAATATAATCAAGTTTGAAATACTAAAAATTCAGAAACACAAACGTCCACTCAGCAGCTATCGCTATTTCTTTAGCTAAAACAACTTTGCAACTGGGTATTTATACAAATTCCACAACAAGAATAAAATCACTTGCCTATCAATCAGTAGCTTCCCACCAAATTAGAGAAGAAATGCATCTTACCTGTTCAGGGAGAAAAAATGCAAAACTTCATTCCCGAATTATTTCCCTTTTATAGTACCACTCACAGACTCTTTGTTTGGTTTACACTTGGACATGTTTACTCTCTTTCTCCCCTCTGCTTGTCACCATGTAGTTGGACTTATTTTGTGCCTAAAGTTGGGGCATGACGAAGTGTGACCCGGTGCTGACTTCGAGTTATTATTATTACAGGACTGTCAGGGAGACTCACAGTAACTCAGGATCATCATATAATTTTATTTCCACCAAAATTGTAGCTTTAATGAAATGTGGATGTTACTTTGACACGTACCACCTACCTAAACATTGTTGCAGACCAAGTACACCCCTTCATTGCAAAGATATTCCCTAATGGCAGTGGCCTCCTTCAGCAGGATAATGTGCCCTGCCACACTGCAAGAAATGCTCAGGAATGGTTTGAGGAACATGACAGTTGTTTCTCAACTCCGATTGCTGACTTAGCCTCCAAATTCCTCAGATCTCAATTCGATCGAGCATCTGTGGGATGTGCTGGACAAACAAGTCTAATCCATGGAGGCCCCACCTCGCAATTTACAGAACTTAAAGGATCTGCTGCTAATGTCTTGGTGCCAGATACCACAGCACACCTTCAGAAGTCTTGTGGAGTCCATGCCATCCATTGTGGAGTTTTGGAGACACAAGGAGGACCTACACAATATTAGGCAGGTGGTTTTAAAAGTTACAGCTGACTGGTGTATGTATACATGCACACGTGCACATGCACACACATATTGAGCTTTCAATGATTTCTTTGAACTGTTCTTTTTCGTGGGCAGAATGTACAACATGCATCTTTAAGAGGAAAAAAAAGAATTTTCGTGGACAAGTTTTAAATTATTTTGGGTTTTCTGAAATCAACACAGGTTCAAAAAATATATACACAACCACTTAGATTATTAATTCAGTTTACTGAAAGTTCCAAAATGTCTTAAGTTCCCAAGGCCTTTTAACTTCCTGTTAGTGATCATGATTGACTACAGCTGATAGCTTCTCTGTGCCAACACAAAAAGGGACTGTTCGACAACCCTCATTGGACTGACCAACACACAGTATAATGGGAAAGTCAAAGGAGCTCAGTGCAGATCTGAGAAAGAAGACTGTAGATTTACAGGAATGTCTCTTGGAGCCATTTCTAAACAACTGCAGATTCCAAGATCATCAGTTGATCAAACAATTGTATGTACGTACAAGTTATTGGGAGGTGTAGCCACTTTGCAAAGGTCTGTAAGAAGATACAAACTGTCACCTTCAATTGAGAGGAAATTGGTTGGTTGGTCAGGAACAACGCAGGAACCAACAAGGCACAGGCCTGCCATGAACTGGAAGTTTCTGAAATGCCAGCGTCACTGTCTACAGTCAAGCGAGTTTTACATTACCATGGACAGAGAGGCTGCCATCCAAGAAAGAAGCCTATGCTTCAAAATCGACACCTTCAAGCTTGACTGAAGTTTGTAGCTGACCACGTAGACAAAGAAATATCATTTTGGAGGAACGTTTGGCCACAGTGACCAGAGGTATGTAAGAACATTGTACCAACTCTTGCTCATGGTGCTGGTAGCATCACGCTCTGTGCCTGTCTTGCTGCCAGTGGAACTGGTGCATTGCACAAAGTGGATGGAATAATGAAGAAGGAGGACTACCTCAGAATTCTTCAGCATAGGCTCAAACCATCAGCTAGACAGTTGAAACCTGGACACAATTGTGTGTCCAACAGGACAGTGACCCCAAACACACATCAAAGCTGGTTATGGAATGGATAAAACAGAGAACATTAAGTTTTGGAACAGCCTGACCTCAACGCTATCGAAAATGTGTGTACTGTGCTTAACAGTTGGGTCCAAGCCGGGAAACCATTTGATGGATTGATATATATATATATATATATATATATATATATATCCCTTAATTGTTCTTTCGTGGAAAGATAATTGAGATTGGCTTTTCCATAATATATCTCTCTCTTACACTGTCAGTATCCTGTTGTTGCTGAAAAAGAAAGTGGCTGTGAGGAAAGGTACTGAACTGAGCTAAAAACAAAAATTAAACTAGCATGGCAGTATGAAGCACTGCTTAACCAAAATTGCCATGTTTATTAGTTCTGGCCATGCTATGTTCTTCTGTATGCTTTATAGCCATCATGTATGATATAGCTCGGAACATGCCAGGAGAAGCAGCAGGGGTAGCAATGAAACAGATCCAAATCGTTTTCAGGAGGAGGGAAAGGAGATTGTGGTAGCATGATTTACAAGGAGCCAGAGGGAGGAGGTTTGTGAAATTTTTGGGAAATTGCAGCTGGACACAAAAGGAATGAAACACTGGAGTACAAAACTTGATTGGGTTGACGTAATAGATGGAAATGTATTTTACTCTGTATTTTGACAAAGTCAACAGTGAGGTAACTGTCCGATCATACACTGTGGCTAACTGTGAAACCGTGACATTGTAAGAACCCTAAGGCAGATAAAAGGTTCCTACTATTGTACTGACTCAGTTTCCTCATCACAGCAACATACACTCCCAGCCCACTGAACCTGCATCTGTGGTTTGGTCAGGAAGAAGGCTGCCCCCTCTGCAGCAGTCCAAAGGCAAGTCTCCAGCACATCTTGTCAGGTTGAAAAATCGCGCTACCCCAGGGATGCTACAGGTGGTGACATGACCAAGTCCTGAGCAGCTTGGCCGAGGTATTGGAAAGGGACATACAGGACATGTGCAGGGGTCATCCTCCACCAGCATGTCAGCACATTCAGTTCATCAGAGACGGCAGAGGCAACACAAGCGCCAAGGATAGCTCCCACCACCCAGGACTAGAGAATGAGAGTTGATTTCAGCAGGAAGCTCCAGTTCCCCAGGGAGATCACCATCACAAGCCTCTGCCCAGACATAGTGATGTGGTCTAGCGGTATCAAGACCATGCTCCTCATAGAACTAATTGTCCCATGGGAGGAAGGAGTAGAATATGCCTCAGAGAGGAAGAGGCCGAAGTATTCACCGAAGTGTTCTCTACCCGAGGGACATGTGAGTAACTGAAGGCCCTGAAAGACCTGGCTGCAGAGGAAGGACAAGATTAGGGTTAGCTGCAGGGGATAGCAGGGAGACGTCCCTGCCTCTGCTCCCCTACCAGGAGACGAAGAAGTTGTTCCAAGTTTAAAGGAGTGAAACGTTGTTAATCAGTGGTACCTGGCTAATAACCCTGCAGCTGACCTATGGGCATTGGAGGAGGTGCGAAAGGCAGTAATGCCATTGCAGGTCAACACCTTCCTGCATAATTAATATGATTTCTCTGTTGATTCTACCTGGAGACTATAATGTACTATAGCAAAGTACACACAGGCATATGCTGTATGGGGCTAGGCTTCTGCAAACTGACAGCTACTGCGGACAAGCTCCAAATACTCATGCAGGTCTAAGGTCCTAACCTAGCATATAAGGTCAGTCAACAGGAGCAGTTGTTCAGAAGCATTACTGCGATGCTTTCTTAGGAGCAGCAACTGATAAAATGCATGCTTTCTACTCTTTCTGTCTCATATGAGCCCAAAAGTCGACCTAAAAGTCTGCATTCCCCATAGAGTAGTCCAAAGAGTTCTTGGGAGGTGTCAGTGGGTGGCAGCTTATCATGACAGTTTAATTTTTGGACACAACTTTCTTCTGATGCTCAGCGGGAGAGAATGAGAGCTAAGCCGATGCCTGAACTCAAACTGAGGCAGCTGCGTGCTTTGTGCACTCTCCAATCCAAATAAAAGTGAGCGGCAGAGGCTCGCTTGACTGTGGTTTCCAACTGCAGGCGGTCTGCTGCTGTCAGGCTATAATTACTCACACTGTCCCGACACAGCAAAGCAAAGCTAATGTCAACCTCACTCTGCATATATGCAACACATGCAAAAAAGAAATGAATGGATGATCTAGAATACAAGACTCACATTTTGATTCAAAGCAGAGACAAGTTTTCACTGAAAAGTTTTAAACTGATTAAATTTCATTTATTAAGAGTGTCTATGGATTCATAATCAAGTTTCAGCTAAAATGTACTTTTACACTAGTGAGTGACAAATCCCTCTTGTTGCTTGTTTGTCTCTTGTGAGCGTGGAGCACAGGCTTGGAGCGTGTAAGGCAGGGTTTTATTTTTGCACCCATCTACTTTAGACATGGTTTAAGTAGTTAGTTACACTCACTCATTTTCTATACCGCTTTACCATTACGGGTCGTGGAGAAGCTGGAGCCAATACCAGCCAACTTCAGGCGAGAGGCAGAGCACATCCTGGACGGGCCGCTAATCCATCGCAGGACCAACACAGAGAGACAGACAACCATTTACACTCACATATACACCCATGGGCAATTTAGAGTAGCCAGTTAACCTAACCGCATGTCTTTGGACGGTGGGGGAAACCGGAGCACCCGGAGGGCTTGGGGAGAACATGCAAATTCCACACAGAAAGGCTCTCACCGGCTGTGAGGTTCGAACCCGGAACCACTGCACCACCGTGCCACCCTAGTTAGTTACATAGTTAGATCCACAACACAGTATTCGATCACAACACAGTAATCACAACACAGTATTTGATTTTGCATAATTTTGCATTCCAAAACTTAAAAAACAAACAAAAATAAAACAGTGCATTATAGATTACTTTTTTTTAAAAAATTAAAACGTCATACTTCTCATTGAACAGATAATCATGACGTGTCAATTGTGATTCTATAATAATTGACCTTTAGTCTTCCAGTCACACATGGGAAAGACAGGCTTCAGTTGCATTTTACCTTTTGTTTTGAACAGGTGGCTTTAATGCCTGCAACTTCATCATGTAAGGAATAACACCGTCTAACCATCTGTCGTGTTATACATAACATGCGGTTATAGTAAAAAATAATGTATGTGGATGGAGCTCCTGCACATAATGTGTAAATGTTGGCAGGTCTGAGAATATAAAGCAATTTTTTTTATGCAGAAAGCAACAGAGTCATGGCTGCCAAGACTGGAAGAGTCCTGGATGAGTAGTTTGAATATCATCGCCTGTCTATGGCACAGTGAACATAATTAATAGCTAAATATATTTTATGGTCCCTTGCCATTATGTGCATAATGCATTGCCTCTGATGGTTGTAAGCTAAGCAGCTTCTTAATAATTATTCTTTAGTTGCAACACTAGCAAATGTTACAAGGTCTTGGATGCAGACTGTGACTTAAAGTAATGGCTGTGCCCTTTATCTATGAGGGTCTTGATTTTATGCTTCCCATAAAAATAATGAAGATCTAACGAATCAAATCTTAAAAAAAGCCATTTGAAAAGACCGGAGCATGTCCACCACTGCTGGAATATATTCTGGCCGAGGAGTTGGCAGTGTCTAACAATGAGTGGCAGCATATCATGGTGGAATCCCGCCAAGCCTATATAAGCTTGTGCTTCAAAACAGTAATACAAGTATATGCATCACTGTTCTGAAGCACTCCAGTTTATTTTGTTTCTGTGTGAAGAACTGTGACATTATGCCTCATCATACATCATAACTGATGGAACCTAAACCAAAAACAAACATCTTGGAGATATAACAGGAGCAGGAGCAGTGGTACCAGGTATTTGTTGTCAACCAGTAGCACAGCTTCAAGAAAGTCATTATTTCAAGCAAATCGAGAAAAACTAAAAATTAATGTCTACTTAAATGCGATTCACAATAATGAATGACTCATGAGCACCGAATGACTCTGTCATTTCACTGTGCCATAGTTTCAGTTGGCTGGAACCATGAAAGCCATCAAAGATACAGGATGACAACAGGTATACCCTTTTGATCTGTGAAACAGAACAGGACGATTCTCGCATGTGACCTCTATGGCCATAATGACACAATGTGTATGAACATGAATGCAGAATAAACATTAGGACTCTTACATGTTATGTGAGAATACATGAACTCCATCTTTAGTCAGCTGCAGCTCATTGATGTTGAAAAAGAATGACTAAATATAACTTTCAACATTTCTGAAGAAACCTCATTGTGCAAGTTGTTGTTTCATTTAAATCACCTGATGTGACTTTGCTGTTGTGGTCACCATATTTGGGACTGAATTTCTTGCTTCACATGAATGTGGAGGGGAATGTAACTACAGATGAATGATGGCCAAAATTACTCACCTTACATCGGAAGGGAATAAAAGGTGCTTCGGCAAAGCTAATAAAATAGATTTATGTATCTTCCACAGAACCGCTGATTCATCTTAAACTGGCAGAACACTTAGTATATTTGTGTTTTCCTCATATATTTATCCTCATACACAACCCCTCTCCACGGTCTGGAGTGCCTAAAAGCTTTTAAGAGCACAAAAGTACACCAGCACTTCATGTCCAAGTAGGTAATGTTTGAGGCCCTGTTTGATGTTTGTGTGTTAGATTATATGGCACTCACATTACCTTTTGTCATTTTTAGCCCTTACCCCCTTTCCTCAAGAGGGCGCCACTGTAAATAAGAAGCTTGTTCTTAGTGACTTGCCCAATTAAATGAAGGTTGAATGAATAAAATAAATTTTAAAAAAAGGTCCATATCATCTAACAAATTCACTTTTGCTAAATGTTAGCAACGCCTGCATTTGTCTCATAACGTAGCTAGCGAACATAGCTAGGAGGCAGCAGGACAGGAGGATCCACTGCTCTGCTGTTTGTATGTAGTGGAGTGTTTTAGTGCAGTCAATTATCAGTATAAATAAATGAAAACGAACCTTCTTACTGAAGCAAAGACACAATAACGCTAATGCAATAGCAGCGATTATACATCATCACATGGAACAGTAGGATATCCGTGAAAGGACAAAGCCATTTCTTGATCTGCTAAGATAATGACTCGCCTCACTTTTTGTACTTTTTCACTCATGACTCATTTTGGTTTGACTTCAAAACATGTAACTGAACAACTGTTTTGGCAACTGCTTTGTAAGGTGCATCGGTTTGCTTGAGGGAATCTGGCACTGGCTGCTGGAAAAGTGTGTTTTGTAAAAAATAAAAATAAAAAACCCTCCCTCTCTCACATACCTATCACACTGTGGCCCCACTGCGCCGGATGAGTCACAGTCACATGGCTGGCAGGCACCTGTGCGGTTTCTGAAATAGTTGCTGTGACACTGCTCACAACGGAGTCCTGAATAGCCGGGCAAACACTTACAGCCGCCAGTGAGCGGATCACAGCTGTCTGGGTCCACTGAGCCGTCTGAGCTGCAGTTACACTGAGGCCCTGAGAGAGAGAGAAATCAAAGAAACGGAATCAGAGAAGGACAGACAGAGAAACAGAAAGACAGAGATAGAGAGAGTGATACAGAGACAAAGAAAATAGTCAAAGAGACAGACAGGGACAGAGAGAATTGGAGAAGGACAGACACAGTGAGATACAGGAAGACAAAATGTAAAAGAGAAAGAGAGAGAAAGTGAGACAGGTCAGAGACCAACAGAAACAAAGAAAATAGACAGAGAGGGGCAGAAAGACAGACAGAGAGAGAGAGAACATAAGTTGTCCAAATTATCCACTAAACAAATTACATACATACAAACAAAACTTTAACCTTTTTTTCCAACTGTATGAAGAAAATCTTTACAAAGGAAAAACAGGGAAAAAAAAGGATACGTGGGCCAAAATCAAAACAGTAACTATCGACATATCTATAGTAAACATGCTGACTCGCCTTTCTCAGCAGTCACACTATAGCCTCCAGAAGAATGAGAACACTAAAAAAAACCACTATTTATTATTTATTGGAAGACAACTTTGAAAGATCTAACCATTACATGTTTTGTTTGCTAGCTGACTCTCTGTTCAGACATTCAGCAATTGTAAAAGTTACTGAAAGTTGGCAAAAGAAAATGCAAATGAATGCTTTTTTTTTTTATCATTTACAATCATGTGAAAGTCCTGATAATAACTCAAAGTTGATTAAGACCAAACAGCTCAAGTGTACTGCTGTTTCTTACCCAAGTACAGAATGAAAAGAGCACCGAAACAGTGCTGAATAGAGAGATTTGATATTTGATGTTCAGTCGTATATGCATTCATTTATCCTCAGTTTCTGCTTCATCTCACTCAGGGTCATGGGGACGTTTGACATTGCTTTCATTATAAAGAAAATCTCTGGCCATGTTTAACTTTAGATCTACATATAAATGTTGAAGTGTGACTTCTGTCCTATACATCATTTATTTGAAAAACCTGCGTCCATCACTCTGTCACACACCTTGTCTTTATTGATAAGCCAACTTTTCCACCTCAGCCAAAGTGTAACAACCTTTTCTGCAGAATTTAGGCAGTTTTCCACATTTCAGGTTTTTCCATTCGGGATTTTTATTTGCTTTTTCAGAATTTGCATAAAATAGCTAAATGGAAAACCTCACTACACTTAGAAACTAGCAGAATAGTGCATAAAAATATTCAGGTCTTCCCACGTTGAACTGAGCTGTGTAGCTAAAGAACAAATTATAGGACACTTTAAAAAAAAAAAAAGATAATATTATATGATGTATTTGGGTAACAAACTAAAAACTAAAGCTGGCAATTGTTGGATACAGTCTCAAGGACCACTCTCAAAGAAACCTTCCATGGTATCTCTTTTGTGTTGAAAGTCTATGACATCAATATTTCCTGTAGAACCTTTCTTTAGAATATTTTGTGTTGGATATCCCTATAATCTCTCTCATTGACCTCAGGCCTGAAACACTAAAGTCCTTCTCTTTTCCTATAGACACTATACAGCATATAGCCTTTTAAAAAACAATGTTTGATATTTGCCATTCATATTGTTTTCCCCCATGACTAGCTAGTTATTCTTACTCAAGTCCACAAGTAATAGCATGCAGTGAGGATTCATGCAGAGTATTGTAGGGACTGAACACTGACAAACACCTGCATGACAACAATACAGAATCATAAATTCTGTCAAAACTTTGAGGCTGAAAAATACAATATCAAACAACAGAATGGGATCTCAGTGCCTTTGACCGTGGCATGGTTGATGGTGTCAGACAGACTGGTCTGAGTGTTTCAGAAACTGCTCATGCACAACAGTCCATAGAGTTCACACAGAATGGTGTGAAAAAAACAAAACATATCCTGTGAGCAGCGGTTTCATTTTGTTGATGGGTGAGAATGGCCAGACTAATTTGAGGTGAAAAAGTCTACGGTAACTCACTCATTACAACTGTGTCAACGAGAAAAGCATCTCAGAATGCATAACACGCCAAGTCTTGAGGCAGATGAGCTACAACAGCAGAAGACCACATCCTGTCAGTCAAGAGCAGGAATGTGAGGCTACAGAGGGCACAGACTCACCAAAACTGATAAGACTAGGTGATGTTTTTCTAATCTTCTGTGTAAACTCTAGAGACGGTTGTGCATTAAAATTCAAGATGATCAGCAGTTTCTGATATCACATTTTACCTCAATCTGATGTTTGATGTTGAAGCTCTTGACTTGCATGTGCATGATTACATGCATTCTGCTGCTGCTGTTACATGGCTGATTGGATAATTGTATGAACAAGCAGGTGTACAATAGAGAGGCTGGTGAGTAAAAACATTTTAATTACAGGAAGATGTACTGGAAAAATATAAGTTACTGACTGCAGCTATTTTTTATATTTTATACATACACTGGGGGGAAATGAGTATTCAACATGTCAACTGTGTTTCTATTAAACATATTTCCAGTGCAGCTATTCACAAGAAATGTTGAGCAGACATCGGTATTAATGCAATAAAACTACAAAAAAAAGAAAAAGAACGTGTAATATTCCAATCCATAAAAAAAAAAGGTTATGTGCAATAAAGTGGAATGACACAGGAAGAAAAAAGTATTAAACACAGTAAGAAACCCAGCTGATTACACTAATTAGATCTCCTACCTGTGCCAAGTAGAATCAGCTGGGTTAGTACATGTTGGTTGGTTAGTACTTACACTCTTTGAAAGAGGATAACCATCTCTGAATGCAAGGAAACATCATTTGGCACCAAACGTTCATGCAAGAAACAGCTCGTGATTGCTAAGCAGCAGAGCAATGGCACTGGTTACTGACAGATTTCTCAACTCCTAAATGTTCCCATAAGCACCATCATGACCGTTATCTGCAAGTGGAAGGAACATCACTCTATCAGCCGGCTATGCACAGGAGCTCCTCACAACATTTCCGAGTGGGCAGTCAGAAATAAAAGAAAGGGCTAAGAACCACACGAAGAGAGCTCTAGAAAGAGCTGGAAGCAGTGGGTACAGTTGCCACAGAGAAAGCAATAGGCGATGCACTCCACAGCCATGGTCTCCATTCACAATCACCCCAAAAGAGTCCATTACTGTAGAAAAAGGCATGTTAAAGCTTGTTTGAAGTTTGCTACAGAACATTTGGAGAAGCCTGTAGATTATTGGGAGAATGTAGTGTGCTCAGATGACACAAAAATCAAACTTTTGGAACTGACATGTTCGGCTCTGCATGTGACCCTAAAAATATCATACCTACAGTAAAGTTCAGAGGTGGAAGCATCATGGTATGGAGCTGTTTCTCTTCTCACGGTACCAGCGGAAACCAAATTATCGAAGAGAAAATGAATGGAGTCATGTACTGGAAAATCTGTTGCCATGCACTAGGATGATGAGGATGAGATGTGGGTGGACTTTCCAGCAGGACAACAATCCAAAACATACAGCAAAGGAGATTCTCAATTGGCTCCATAGAAAGAAAATAAAGGTGTTTGAATAGCCCAGTCAATCATTACACTTAAACCCAATAGAAAGTTTGTAGAATGAACTGAAGATCACGATTCACAATTTCATTTAAAAGACTGTGTAGAAGAACGAGCCAAAATCCCACCTGAACACAGAGATTAGTTTCTTCATACAGGAAGTGTCTTGAAGCTGTCAGTGTAAACAAAGATTTCTCCACCAAGTATTAAATAAATATCAGTTTGTGTGTTCAATACTTTTACCTGTGTCATTCCACTTTATTTCACATACCTTTTTTTTTATGGATTGGCATATTACAATTTCTTTTTTCTGTGTAGTTTTATTACATTAATACCGATGTCTGCTCAACGTTTCATTTGAATAGCTGCACTGGAAATATATATAACAGAAAAATAGTTGAGGTGTTGAATGTTTATTTCCCCACTGTACTTGCAGAAACACAAGGACATGTGAAACACAAAGTGCCAGAAAACTTCCAGAAACAACATTTCAGTCTACTGCATTTAAACAAATGGTAGTGGAAACTCTGAATACATAAAAGTAATAATGGGAGGATTTCTTGCCCTTTTGCTCAGTTGTCCATCTCATGTGACTTCCTGCAGAAAGCGCAATAGTCTCATCCACATGGTGCACAGTGGCTAGACGGGCAAGCAGCGGGGCACCACGCCTCATCTATTTAAAAAAAAAAACCCTCTGCGCTAATGTAGGAAAGAAATATTCTGTCAAGCAAAGAGAAGAGCTAAGAATGTCATAAAATGTTAATGACTATTCTCTGTTGGTGGGGCATTTTGTTGTTGGCCAGGGCTATATATCTCCTAAGGCACGTTGACATGAAGTGGAAAGCAGAACTGTAGACATTAAAAAACATGGAGTAAATATATTGTTCCAAACTGTGTGCTCAGAATTCTGAACTCATGCACTGTAATAATAAGGTTAAAGTATGTTGAGTTGTTATCGGTGGCCCAAAACTGTAGACAAACTGTTCTCTCTTTCTGACTATTTTTTTTAAAAAATAATTTACTAATCTAAGGATTATTATTCCCTGTTCTGATAACTGTTTTGAATTATAAATTTGAAAATTTCAGCTTGCCAACTTTTATACATTTTGCCTAGGAGATCCACATTTTAACACTGGAGTCCACTGGTATGATTCCTTTTTTCCCCCCAATAAAAAGAGCAGATGGACAACATATTAATCTGGAATGACTGACAGTTGTGGTTTAACTCTCCAATATTAACCGACACCCCCTGGAAGCCCTCCCCATCCCCTCCTATTTCACAATAATTTACTGGCTGCTACTCTCATACTCAAAAGATTTCCCAGCTTGAAAGGTGCACTGACGCAGGGTAAAGGAAGATTCCCCCCCCAAAACAAACAAACACACGACTATTAATGTATGTTTGACTTAGCTAACGTTAGACACGTATGTAGTTAATATCAGTTAACTATATTTATTGAGGATGCACCAAAGTTTTGGCCACCCAATTTTTTTTCATAGACTGAAATAAAGGCTAATTAGGCCTACAATAATGTGTCAAATTCAGATCTGCCAACCTTCATGCATTTTGCGCAGGAACTCTGAATTTTAACATTTAACAATATGTAAAAAGAGCAGTCTTCTTTTTTTCCCAAAAGGTAAATTAGGCAATCAACATTTGAATCTGGGATGATTGGCAGGTGCTTGGAATCCTCTGACAGTAGCTGTCAGTCTGTAAGCCCTGCTCCTATCCTCCCATCACAGTGAAAAATACTGAAAATGCACATTTACGTATGGTTTTTTATTTTTTACTGTTTACTGCATTTTTTACTTTCTATTTCTCTATCTGAAGTGTAGTAAATCAGGAGCCCACACTTACCTCATTAGTAATCTGAACAATCCTAAATTAAACAGACCTCATTAAACTATTAAATAGCTTATCTTGGTGGCTAAATCATAGCAGTGAATCACACAGTGGTATACAATTCTTACCTTCATAGTGAAGAACCACCCTTCACTACACCCTGACAAGGACTTTCACCTCAGTTTTCGAGCAGGAAATGAATACTTTCTGGGTGTATTTAACTATTTCATTCTGGCCTAGCATGTATCCAGCTTGTAGTTCAACAAACAGGTAACACACTGTGATTTATCAATAACACATTATACTCCATGTTTTATAATGTCACTGTGGGAGGTCTTATACTGGCTGTAGTGTAATAATAATAAAAAAAGATTTGCTCAGCAGCATTTTTGCTGGAGTCACAAAATGTAAGCCAGCATATTTAATTATCAATACTGAAACATTCTGTGATTAATCATAATGCTCATACACTAATAATGGACTGTATAGTATAGGAATGTAACAGAATATGAAAATATTTTGCAGAATGAGCAGATAAGGTGTTCTAACCAGATAAAAGCTTGCCAGGTTCACAGGGTTGAGATTAGAGTTGTGCATTGGGACTGGAATCCTGCGGGACAAAAAAGTCATGCAAGCATGAAGCTCTTCCTTTCATGAGGCAGTCAGATTCACTAAGCAGATATACATAGATCGTGTGACTGTGTAATGCCCCTAACATAAAGTACTGCTCTGACTGGTGATTTTGTTCTCTTTCGTGTTCATCTCAGATACAGTTAGCTTTACATTATATTGGCTGTGAACTGTGTGGTCATAAGGGGAAGAAAAAAAAAATGCTGCAGCACGTTTCTTTTTTCCCCCAAGGATATGGCAGGTGGTATCTCCTGGAGGAGACTATTGTGGGCAGTCAACATGGGCTAAGAAATGAGAGAGTGTGAGATAGGGAGAAGCAAGGGACTTCGTGCACACATACTGAAAGAAAGCCACTGGCAGGCATAACTGTGTTGGAATGGTTTTCGGAAACTGCCTACGCCGGATTGTTGTGTTTGGCTGGGAGGTCAGAAAGTAAAACGCGAGTGAAACAGCCCTCCAGAGACGAGAGCCTGCTGCTGATTTTGCCGCATAATTCATCATTATAAAACTGTGAAGGCCTGCAAGCATGGTTTTATTGCCCAACACACAAATCAAGCAGCATGCACAGAGGTTAACACTTTTGTACTGTGATGCTCTTTTACAGTAAACCATCACTGAAGTAATTTATACTATATATGCTCAGAATCTGTGATGGAGAGAGAGAAATGGAGAGCAGGGATATATTTAGAAAGTGCTCACAGCGAATACGGTTCCCACTGGAAGACTGAGGGCCCGATATGTTTGTGGACTGGAGGTGACCTTGCTAAAGATAAGATTACACAATGGCAAAGCTGAGAGACAAGCACCATCATACTGTAATGATACCATCCACCAGGTTCAACTGGGGGGACGTGGCCTTATTTATTCATTCATTTATTTATTCACTCTGATTTGTGACACATTTTAACAGATTAGAATGACCTTAAAATCAGATTCACCAGAACCTGAACTTCAGTTCATGATGCTTAATGAATTTAAGGAAAAAGAAACTTATAAAATGATGTATAACCAAATCCTGGACACTTCATTGGCTGTGTGATCGCCACAGCTTTCAAAATCAGATTAGAGCCTAAGGCCGAATTCATCAATTAAAAATGTATCAAAAATATTAATATAATATCCATTATTTTTTTTTAAAAAAGGAAGTGTGTGACCATAAGTTGTCACTTGTTTTTAAATGTCACACCAAATTCAACTCCTCAAAACTCAGGTTTTGACAATTTAGTTTAGAAAAAAAAAAAAAAAAAAAAAAAAAAAAAAAAAAATCAAGCACACTCTGAAGTGATGAAAATTCATGTTGTAAAAAATTCAAAATAATAAAAAAAAGATCAGAAGCCTTATTAAAGATTTTCTGGTTGAGATGTAATTCAAAATTGAATTTTTATAACCTTAAGCTGCACAAGTATGGGCTTGTGAGTGGCACAACAGAAAAGCATTCACCCTATAATCAGATAATTGTGAGTTGATGGTGGAAGGAGTGATGTTAATATTTCATCTGTCACTAGCCAATCATGTGTGTCCGTGAGCTCATGTATGCGGAAGAGGGTGGATAGCGCTTTCCTTCAAGTGTGTTACACTGCCCTGTGATGTAGAAGCAGTTTGAAAAGATGGCTGACTTCATGTGCTTCAAAAGGTAGGATGTCAGCCTTCACCCTCGCTGGTTGGTAACGGTCATCGGGAATTGGCCAAAATAGCCAAATTAGAATAAAATAAGTGTTTTAATTTTCACCTCTATGGAAATTTAAGGTGCTTGAATACTCATTGAATTTGTATCCTGGACTTGAATTGTGAAATCTGGGGCAATAGTGATGCGCGTGTCAACCCATAACCCGTGGGTCCTGCAGATTATGGGCGAGTTCGGGTAAGCTTACTAGAAAATATCATGGGTTCAGGTAGTTCAGGTCAAAAAGTGACAAAGCAGCTGTAAATAACTTACAGAAACATTGTGTGCAACAGGCTTTGTGTTATAGGCTTGTGTAGGAGTGCACTAAATAAGAAAAGGTTCTCTCTTATTCTGTGATATGGATGTCATTACTATATAGGCTAAAATTGGCGGTATGAGGGACGGGTTGGGTTTGGGTAGTTGATTAACATATTTTTGCGGGTTGGGTCGGTGCGGATTGGCTCTCATAACGGGTGGGTGCAGGTATTAAAAAAACCTTCCCTGTGCATCACTATTGGATAACATTTAGAAATATCAAAAGATTTGCAGTTAAATTTTTGATATGATCAAATCTTCATTTCAACCTCATAAACTAAGGCTCTGAATCTGATTTGACTTGTAATTTAACTCATTAGTTCCCCTTCAGTGCAATCTAATCATTTTATCTTCATTTTCCAGTTTTCTGCCATTTTTCAGTTAAACCTAATTAACAAAGTCTGCAGAAAAAACTACATCCTCCAAGGAGAGTAGAGTGATGTACAGCGTTCACCTGAATGCAAGTCCCTTGGTGAGTATCTATTACTGATCCACACAGTTAACTGAGGAAATTAAGACATCTGAGCCTCCGGCCAACCGGGCATCTGGCACATGAGCGGAAATGAGGCACTGAATAAATATCGTGGTCCATATTTTGAATTGGTCTACACCTGTGAGACTATAGTTTGTGGCTGTTAACCAAATGATTATGGCTCTAAAATTAACAGCTGAAGTGCGTACTTCACTTATGAGCTCTACTGATTGGATCTTTCAAGGGTCATCTATAGCACAAGATTAGTGACAGCTACAAATAAAACAGCTGGAGATTCTGTTCGTCTCACACTTGTCACCCGTTTCACTTCAGGAGTGCTTCGTGCTGTCAGATCCCGCACAGAAGGGAGTTTGAAACTTGCTCACAGTGATGAAAACCCTGCCAAAGCCATACACATGTGGAACAAAGCCAATGGCAGTCAACATCTGCATATTTTCTTACTGCCTGCAAAGTCAAGAGAGTGAAGACTTCAGAACAGTTACATTTTACATAAAAACACCCCTACTAAATACTATATAAAAGCTGAAGCAAACATTGAGCAGATGAACAGTGATTTTTTTCTATTGCTTACTACACATTTTCGAAAAAAAATCACCTAAAAATCCACCATCCAGCTGAGTTTTTGTGATTGCCACTGCCAGCAAGCAGCTCCTGACTACACAGTTGTTAATATTATTACACCCTCCCCTACTCCCTTTAAACTTGAAATGATAGAAATGCTTGTTTTCCTGTCTTTTTTTAGGCAGTTTACTCAGTTCTGGGTTATTAAATGTTTTATCACGCTTTTTAAAATGGTAAATCGAAAGCAGGAGAAAGAAAAAAAAATCAATATGCACAAGCCTAGGTCCCACTAATTGATACTTCTTGCATCAGACACCTTCGAGACCTGCATATACTTGAATGCATTGTGTCCTAGAATGTATACCTTTACAACTTGCCCTAATAACAAGGATGCAGACGTGAAATTGAGAAAAATAGTCATTTACTTTAAGGGGGGGGTAAAAGCACCCGGAGTTCATCCCATATTAATAATCAATGCGCCATCTTAAACTGTGCAAAAAGATATACGTTATGATTAAATTCTGGGTGAACTTTTTTTTTTGGCTTAAACTTACTTCATCAATGATTTGGTCCATTTTCACAAACCTTCAACTTGCTAATACTGCCATCAACACCATCATACTAATCAATGTGTAGATCAGGCATACTCAAATGTACTTAGGGGTCCACTTACCAAATTTCCATTCAGTCAAAAGGTCCAGAGAAATGAAGGTCAATCAAACAAAGCTCCACCAAGAACAGAACTGAAAAAGTCCCATAAGTCCCAAAAATTCTCAAACTATGTACAAAAAGTGTTGCAGTTTTAATGGGAGAAGTGACACCTTTTTTCTGCAACCACGTGTGTGAACTTGGGCACAAAAGGTGTGAGGCCCAGGCAGAGACACTGTGATGTAAGTGTTCATTAGTGAGTCTGCTGCGGTATGGGTCCTTCACCATATTCGTAACTGAAAAAGCCGATCCACAACAGTACGTTGAGGGAAACATCGTGAGAATTTGAAGGGCCATCTTCTGAAGGACAGGAAAACCTGCTGCAGCAGTGAGCTTCCTGCAAAGCAAGGTTTTCTTGGAGCTCAATCAGCTCAGTTTGAAGACAAGCACCACTAACCCATGGACAAATATTCTGGGCTTCCTTTGAGAATTCTGCAACATTTCTGACAAGAAATGGATTTTCAATACATAGTAGAACTTGTTTTCCCAGGAAGAAATCTTCAAAGCAATTTCTTAAATTTTCAATCAGTTTCTCCAAGAATTCATCATGATTATTATGGTGATGTTTCTCTTTGGTTTGTTCCAAAAGCTTTGGGAAGTGAAGCAGGCTCTCCTGTATTTCACATTTGAATACCTCCAGCTTCCTCTGGAAAGCACGGACTGCTGACATAAGGTCACACATTGTGTTGCTTCTGCCCTGGAGCTTGACATTTAGATCATTGAGATGGGACGTTATATCAGTCAGAAATGCAACCACCTCCATTTTGTCTTCATTCTACATGAAATCCACAAACAGTTTAGCTTTTGCACTCTTTTGATCCAACAGAAAAATTTGCAGCTCTTTCTGAATGGCATTCCAGTGCCCTCCCTTTACTAAGCCACCTGACATTGTTGTGAAGGAGCAAATCATCAAAAGTTGCACTGACCTCTGTCAGGAATGAGCATAGCAAGCGATGCTGTAGTGCAGATGACGCTTTCAAATAGTTCATAAGACTTTTGTCATGACTTCTGAGTACCTTTCTCCAAGACTGGCACACAAAACTCTCTGGTGGATTATGCAGTGGTATGCTATCAGGTCAGGGTGGTAAGCTTTCCTAATCCCCTCTCTCTCCCAATCATGGATGGAGCTCCATCAGTAGCAATGGACAACATGCTTCAGGTCTGTCCCTCTCTCACTCAGCATCTGCATTATTGCTTCACAAATTTCCTCCCCTCGTGTGTCCATGTAAGTTTGAGAGACCTAACACATCTTCAAAAAATTCTCCTTTTTCTTCATCAAAAAATCTAACAAAAGACTATCACCTGTGCACTGTCTGTGTTGCTGTAGATTCATCCACAGCCAGTGAAATGAATTTTGCCTTTTTTTATGGGAGCGCCAAGTTGTTCAAGCAAATCTTCAGCAAGTATTTCAGTTTATCTTGCAGCAGTGGAAACTGAACAGTGTATTTGGTTTACTTTCTGTAGAAGTTCAACCTTTTATTTTCCTTCAAGCATGGCATCCATCACTTCACCCATACATTCTTTGATTATTTCAGCATCAGAGAAGGGTTTTTTGTGTTTACCCAAGGCCCATGCCACTCTTAGCGAGGCCTCCATCGCCCGCTCCTGCCGTGTCGCTGATTTAACTATTATACTGGTTGTAGCTTGATATGATGATTTCACCTGGTTTAGTTTTGTGGTTCTTGCCTCTGGTCTGGGGATAATTTTGTTCAAAATGTGCATGTTTGGTGTCATAATGGCGTTTCACATTGCCACTCTTCACAATGGCTACCGTCTGATTACAAATTAAGCACATTGGCTTTGTCCTTGCCTCGGGGAGTATGAATGCATATTTTTCAGTCCACGCACTCTTAAACGCCCAGTTTTCACAATCAAATTTTCTCTTTTTGCTGTTACATAATTGTGAGCATGCCATTTTTGCTCTCTCTGTATGAACAAATGTAGCTAAAAGCTAAAATAAAAATGGTATGAATGTTTACATCTGCGCACCCAGCTAATTCAGCAAATGACTGGATGATAACTTGAGTAGCTATCTGACTTGAGTGAAACGTTGACAGAGATGCTGTTACAGCTGCTGTGATTGGACCTGACAGAGGACAAAAGAAAGTGATGTGCTTTAGCGAGTAAACAGAGTGGGATCTCTAGGAAAAACAGCAGGGAATATTTTGTTGTGTGTGCTAATAAAACCCACTTAGATATCAATTAAATTAGCATGCAGATTTAGTTCACGGTCCGGATTAACTTGTGTTTGGGTCTGGATGCGGACCGGAGTCTGCCTATTGAGTACCCCTGGCGTAGATCAATAACTAGCTCAATCAAGTCTCTGATGTAACTCGTGTCGTATAGCTGCTTTGCGTTTTGGAAGTCCAACATTTTGTGTCTCCACCACTTCTACCCTGGATTTCTCATTAATATGACATTGAACATTGGTGGAAAACTCCAAGAAGCTCTTGCTCTTTTGTTTTTAGGAGATAACAACAAATTTTGACTGTATGTTTGAGGTCGTTGAAACATTTCAACAGGAACATTGAAAATACAGCACCAACCAATGAATTAGCACCATAATCACTACACACATCTCAAATATTTTAATATAAACGTTTTCCGGGGTGGAGTTTTCCTTTAATTAATCTGCAGACCATTTTACATGGTCTATTACATTACAGAACAAAAGTATACTGTGTATTGTAGGATTTGTGGATTCTGATGTCAGGATAGTGTTTATACTAGGACAGAAGCCCAGGGTCAGCTTAAGTGGCTTTGATGTTGTTACATAAGAACATTACAAGCTGATCATACAGTGGCAGTGTGCGATTCCCTCAGGCTATGTGGCATCCTGTCACCCTGCATTGCCACTGGCTCTCCAGAAAAAAGAAACTGACCCAGCTAATTAAACAATTCTATATAGCAGATGATACTCTAAACCCAGTCAGGCACAAACGCCTATCCGATGTTTGCATAGCATAAGGGCTGAATACTCACTGATGCTTGCCAGATTCATATGCTTAATATGCAAGAGCTGCTAGAAATTCCATTTTCCACACCTGACAGACTCTAAATCAGATATTTATTGCCCTAAAACTAGCATTGAAATAGTCGGCTGTGTCTGGCGTCAGCGCCATTATTATACTTGAGAGTCTATTTTTGTCTTTCTGATTAGGTCATTTCATTTCTGCTTGCCCGTTTACCTCACCAGTCTAGATTTCCACCTGAGAGCTGGGTAATGAACAAAGGAGGCAGGAGGAGAGCACTCATGCGCCTCAAACACCTGGGTAACATTGTATTGGACTCGGATAGGCTGGATCCATATTCAGGCACTACAAAAAAGCAAGATGTTAGTCAGTATCAACAATATAACCTATTGTGAGGAAATAAAAATTTTGAAATAAAATGGGTGGGGTTTAATTCTTAAACTCAAACAGCATATAGGCATGATGCCCAGAAAAAAAAAAAGAAAAAAAAAATCAAGCACAGTTATATTAATCCACATGCAAATGCTCTAGTAAATCTTTTTAAATTATTTTTATCATGTTGTTTTCTGTTGTTTAGTGTTGGCAAGTCTGTAATGGTTCCACTGTGTAATATCATTTATTAACAGCGTTAGAAAGAAATTGGGTTACTAAATGGCAGGACAATGCACAAGAGGATGCACTAATTCTGCAATATCATGCCATCTAGTTCATTTAGAGCAAACAGTTTGAGGTCCTGTAAATAAATATGCCCTATTAACTAATATTCTTTTCTTTAAAAGTGACCATTTGTTCATTTATTCATTTGGAGTAAACAGTTCATCCTTGTCAGGGCCATGCTGGATCTGGAGCCTATCCCAGGAACACTGGGCGAGATGCAGGAATACACCCTGGATGGGATGCCAGTCCGTTGCAAGACACCATGCACACCCATGGTCTCACCTAAGGGCAATTTTAGCATAACTAATCCTTGAGGTGGGAGGAAACCAGAGAACCCAAAAGAAAACTCCTCAGACAGTAACCCGAGCTCAGGATTGGACCCTGGAGCCGTGAGGCATCAAAACTACTCGCTGCGCCACAGTGCCGCCAAGGAAATGATCATTTATGATAAAAATAACCCAACATTGAGCTTATTGCTTGACAGCACAGTAGAGAGTCCATTAATTCTTTTCAGAGTGTAATGCTGTAGCAGACCACAGTAAATATGAATGACGGTTTTAAAAAAGTAGGATGAGGGGAAAGAATTATGGAAAAATCTTGGTGATTTTTTTTCTTTCCAATGAATGATAATAACATACCACCGGACTTGCTGTCAGATACTTTGCAATGTTTTTGGCAGCCTAAAACATGCACATATGATTAATGGTTAAAGCATTCTGCAATTTAGGCTCATTTTTACTTCATGCTTTCTCCCCAGCAATGTGTCCTATACTCTATATAAGGAAGCAGCTCAGATTGCCTCAAAACAAATTCTCTAAAGTGCTGAAGCAAGAGAAACTAGTGTTGCTGCATTTAAGCTATTCTATTTCACACCGTAGTCCCTGCTGTGTTCAGAATTTGAGACTTTCTCTCTCCTTGAGAATTATGCACAATATACCAGGTAGATTTACAATCTTACAATTTTTTTTCCCCCTCCATGTTTTTATATTGACAGATTGGGTGCACTCACGTAACAAACACATCTTTCCAGACGTACGTCTGTTAAGTAATATTGCCAGAGAATGTCTGTTGTAATTATTATCGATTCACATGGGATAAGCCATTTCTGTATAAATCACAGTGTCTTCATAGTGTGTGCATGGACGTCACACTAAAAATAGCATGTATACGTTTAAAACCTGTATTATAACTGCTAGTTGCAGTGCAATGATGCATATCATCATTAGTAGGTCACATGACTGTAGGCTTTACCTGTGCTAGGAACTCAGTAACTTACCTAAAATCCCAGAAGCGTCCCTTCTCTAATAAACCCTTTGTAATGTTGTCTAGATTTTACTGTTCTGCATTTTAAATTTGGCCAAAACTTGGTTAGGTTTTGTTTTCAGTGGGAGACGAGTTCATCCTGGAGTGCTTCATACTGAATTGAAAGCACAAATCTTTTTCCCACAGAATATAATGGAATCTTTACCAACGTGTCAGTTCCGGTTTATTTCTAACCTTAGGTTATATCTACACGTCCTTTTATAGAAGGTAAACTATGCCATAAACTCTTCAGATGTTTACACGTATACTCCATGACAGATTTAGATGGGACTACAATCCCTAGTAATAATTACATTACCCCTCCTCTCCAAGTAAAATCTTTCCAGTCAGAATAGGGCTTTGTCAGCTGTATGTAGTTTTTAACCAACTATAGCCCACATTTGTCTTGTCTCAGGGCAACACTGCCCTTTTCCAGGCCAACGTTGCACTGAAATGCTCAGGAGGAAAGAGGGTTCTGCCAGTCT
>JAOTRR010000032.1:7658850-7674595 GCA_028570945.1 Gogo arcuatus
AAGATGTGACCTTCTTCTGCGAAGGGATAGCGAAGCTTGAACATCGGTGGACCAAATGCATTGAAGTTAAAGGAGACCATGTTGAAAAATAACACAAGAACAATCTTCCTCCTGTGACGTTTTCTGGGTGAGGCCGAGAACTTTTTGAAGTACCCTCATTTGGGACATGGTCAGAGGACAAGATGGCGCCCTGGTTAAATGGAAACTAAAACAACAAGGTCTCAAAAGGATATATTGTAAATGGTTGAAACCTACCTCACAACGAGGTTAACAACCATACTGGCTTTAATGTTCTTTTTTTTCTATGTAAAGGTAATAAAGCACCAGTACATTGTCCTTTTATATTATATTATATTACAATCATGAACACAACCAAAGTGAGGAAGATCTGTCTGAGCTAATCAGCTCAGCACAGTTATCTCTCCCAGTTCAGTGAAATGGCTGATTTTAAACAGTGATAAAACTCTGTGCACAATAAGATACTCTAAAGTGTAAGCTGATTATTTTATGTAGAATAAAATGGTGTAAAACGATAGGAGCTTATAATATTGTAAAGGATTTGCTGAGATGGAAATAGTTTTTTTTCCATAGAGCATCCAAAAGTTTAGAAACGCCACACTCAAGCAAACACATTTAGTAGCTCTGAACATTTATATTAGCTACTTTGTGTGTCTGAGTGGTGTACTTAACACATTTAATGCTAATGAGCTTTTAAGCTGTTAGCTGGTTTAAAACTGCATTAAAATATCTCTGGATAAGGGCCCTTTATAGCTAAAAGTCGTATACACAGTCACTTAAGCTTCACAAGGATTTCTTCTTAATATATTGTAATGATATACAGGTACTTTTGGCAATAAGGTGCACTGATACCTTGAGTGGTACAATTGGGTTTGGGGGAGCACAAGTAGGATGCTGTTTTGGGTCCTGAAAGATTAAAAAAAAAAAAACAGCCATGTTTTGGATGGCTGGATGGTTCGTTTGTACACTACTGTATGTGGCCAAAAGTATGTGGACACCTGACCATCACACTCATTTGCACTTGTTGACCATCCCAATTCAAAACCATGGGCATTAAAATGTAATCTCCGATGTTCTGGGAAGGATTTCCACTAGATCTTGGAGCATAGCTGTGGGGATTTGTGTCCACTCAGGCACAAGAGTGTTAATGAGGCACTGATATCGAGTAAGAAGACCTGTCTAGCGGTCAGCGTTCCAGTTCATCCCCAAAAATATTCATTGGGGTTGAGGTCAGGGCTCTGTACAGGCCACTCTTCATCTTGTATTGTGCACAGGGGCATTGTCATGGTGGAACTGTGCATTCGAGACAAATGTACTTCCAATGTTGTGGCAACAGTTTGGGGAACACCCACATACTAAGGATATGATGGCCAGGTGTCCACGTACGTTTGCCCATATGGTGTATTAAATGTATCAGCTAAATTGTTAGATGGAAACAAATTTGAGAGATAATTTAAGAGGGTAACTCTTCTGTCAGTTTAAATGTATACACTATAGTATAATGAGTTACCTTATATTGTATGTTTTACCTGGTTCTCTTTAATAACTACTGTTTCTGGAAATCAATGTGACTTCAATGTTAAGTGTTAACATTTTAATTGTTTGAGAAGTACTCATGAAATTGAAACGTCAAGCTAAACATCCTGTTTCCACATCATTTCCTTGTCTCCTTTAATGCATGAAACTTGTCAGGCTGTTATTTTAGTGTAATTGACTGTCTCAGTAATTACCTTTTGCTTATCTGACAGAACAAGCCAGTATATTCGAGTTGCATAACAGAGCTACAGTATGAACTGAGTATATACTATAAGAGCAGTTAAGATCAGTTGAGATCAAAATTAGAGTGTTACCATCATTTTTACAATCATTATAGAAACAGTAAAGCTACAGGATGTAGGATTTTGGAATTTCATTCCCTAGTAGAAAAGAAAAAGTAGAAAAAAATGTGGATCATCTCAACTGGACACTGTAGACTTGCATTTAAGAACAACTGCTCCTATTCAACAAGAAATACTAAATCCAAGATACTAGTCCTAAATCCCTTTTCCTCTTATAGTATACCGTCAAAGGCTGTCTCTGTCATTTATGAATTAACATCTAATATGTGATCCTCTACCCGTCAGAGTAGTCAGAGCGCGACAAAAGTGAGAGATCAACTTAACCTGCAGAACTCGGAGCACCTCTACTGAGGAGAGAGAGAGAGAGAAAGAATGATTTCCTTTTTTACTTGGAAATCATGAACAGGACTTTCTGGGAAATAAAAACTTAGATGCAAATTCCTGTACGATGTCTTGCATCTAAATCCCCCAATGTCTGTTCTGTTCAATATCACACTCTTTCAGCTCTTGGTGTTTAGTGCATGCTGGTTTTCTAAATGACTGTGGGCTTGTAAAAATAAAAGCTCATTTCTTCTGCTCCACAGGAATCGGTGAACATGGACCAAGCAACGGTAACACATTATGCAAATGGACTGACAACTACAAAAACAATCTAATTTCACATTTCATTATCGTCATGGTAATTTTGTTTTTCCTTTTGCAAAGGAGGAAAAACAAGAAAAATGAAGTGAGGGGTTTGACACCAGCCTGTCTGCACTGAAAGTCAGAAAGAAAAAAAAAAAAAACACAGATAATATACTGAGCTTACAGCACTGGACCAGGAGGAAACCCTGATCTGCCTGAGAGACCTGCTAATGAACTAACACACACACACACACACTTCATTAAAAATCACTCCTCTTACCCTGAGCTCTGAAGACTAAGTGCAAAGAAACCGACTATAAAATTTAATACACAGTGTCCAAAAAGTCATAATAATTTTGTGCACGTATGTCAATCCACATAGAGCTTAAATCCTAAAGCTTAAGGGTGGACATGTAGAGCATAGGTTGTGAATAATAAATACACAATTAAGTACATGTAGTAGATTTGCTGTCATGTAGACATGTAGTAGACATGTAGATTTACTGTCATTGGTTCCAGTGTGTAGCACACACTACACATTTTTTAGCCCTAATTTTTGACAGTGAAATGCTTTTTTTTTTTTTTTTTTTTAAACCACACATTTTACATTCACTCACTTTCATGAACAGCTTTACCCAGGTCAGGGTATCCGATGAATCCGGAGCCTATCCTGGTGGCACTGGGTGCAAGGGCCGAACCATATCAAACATTACAAATGCAGTGTTTCTTTCAAATCCATTTTACTTACAGTATAGATAAGATAAAATGTTAAATGTATAAAGCACACAACTGATATTAAGACAGACTGAAACAGCTGAGTGGAATGAGTTTCACGACACCAAAGTTGATTATTTTCCTGCAATACGTGTCCCAAAATATTCTATTCCTCAACAATTACAATTTTTATTTGTGAACCAATGACACATTTTATTTTTTATTCATTTATAGCTATGTTTAATGTTGTGGGATATGTAGTGGGATGTCCACAAGACAAGTTAATTCCTATGATCATTTTCATTGTAACAGTTACAGACAGTCGCTCCTTCACCAGCCTCTCTTATTTTCTCTCTGAAATTAAAAAGACAAAAAACAAAAATTCAGCTTGTAATGTTACAAAAAAAAGACACAGAAAAAGGGTAAACTCCTCTGTCCTAAAGATTTTCCCATGTCAGAAAACTTAAATATGGCCAAATAATTTGTCTATTTTTGCACCGTGAACAGAACTAGATTCCGGAGAAGCCACACTTACTCGTAGCCCATCAGCTAGCTACAATAATTTGCACAAAGGTACATCTGGTGAAATTTGCTTTCCTTCTCCATGTCTGCTGATGATGTCACTAACTCTACAGTAGTAACTGTTGCTAGAATTGAAATTTTATGTGGCAAACACAGACAAGTAGAGTGATACAAACAGTGAAACATCACAGTGCAGTTATGCTAAACATCAGCACTCTTGGAATGCTACTTGACCAATCAAATTAGTGGACCAGAACTAACTGTTATATAATACTCAAATGTTACCGTACTATGATTTCATCTTGATTTATACTGAATTCTGAATATCACGTTTTTCTATTCAGAACTGTTAACATTTAAGGGGTCAATTCAGTTACAGACATAGAGTAGTAACGGCTGCCATGTGAATTACTACCATACAATTACAACTCTGTCCAATTTTAAATCTGACTCAAAAGCTGATGTTCCACTGATTTTCTAGATGTAGCAAAATTCAGCTAGATAGAGTTATTATTGCACCTGGAGTTCAAAAATGTAAACTACAACAAGCACTATAATAAAAGGTCCACTGGGCAAGAATCGCACTGCCCCATGCTCGATCTCTGAACATTTTCTTTAATAGTGGGGGAGGGGAAGTGAATGGGACAGTTAATGACAATACTTCTTGTGTGTTTGTCTCACACACTGACAATGGGGATAGTCAGTGTTGTATCGAACACAGTTAACTTTCTTTAAAAATATCAATTTGTACTAAAAAATGAACCATCTTTTTAGTCTATAGTTTCCAGTCTCTTCTGTGATTAGAAAGGATACAATTAGCGAATTTTGTTATGTATGTTAGCTACATAATGAGCTAGGTTGTAAATGTGTCTTCAGACTGCAGTTATCAGAAACCAAAAAATATCAGAATTGCACCAATTGTTTAGAAAATTATGTCTGATTCGACAAGCTACATTCCTTTACAAATGAGGGAATATGAACCGTGACAAGGTAGTGTTCTGTCAAAGATGTTCAGTTTGATCAACTAAGGGAATTATATTGCTTGACTTTTTGTAAGGATTTCATCTGTAACGGGGTTCTGGCTTTCTGTTCTGTTTCTGCTATGTCTTTATTTAATGTTGTCCTGCCCCACCAAAATCTATGGTATGAGCCACTGCTGTTGTAACAAGATAATCAGGTGTAATTATATGAGGCTGGACCTTAGCATCTGCTGGCAAAGCATATATGTTGTGTTTGCATCAGCAAAACAAAAAAGTAAATTAATGTTGATAAAATAACATTGTAGAGGTTTAATGTGTCAGACTGAACAGTTGCCTAGTGTCCAGTGGCATAAATGTGCCATTAAACCTGAAATTATTCCAGCTAAAGATACAATTTGTAGTAATATAATAAATATATAGTAATTTGATTTATGGTTCTGATTATTGATCCCCTTTGTCTTTATTTTTTTTTTTTTAAAAAGATAGTTATGTGGGTCTTTTTCGCACAAAAAATAAACATTGGTTTGTGGAATCTTACATTATCTTGAAAAAACAAAAATTCACATTGGTTTCGAGCTCTTTATTGTCCTTGAATTTGTCTAAATGTACAAAAAGCATGCAAAAAATAGCCTCTTTATATATTTTGGTACATATGTACAAGGTAACAAGTTGCATTCAATAGTTTTTTGTGCCATGCTTTTTTTTTTGTAACAATTATAATAAGTACATTCAGGTTAGTGCACAAGAATACAGACATCCATGTAACAACTGACAACAACAGTCACTCAAGCAAAGAGAAATTAGACAATTATATATGAGAAACTGCAGTTCATTTAGAGATAAATCAATCTGAAACATCATCTTACACACACTGAAGGATAGAAAGATATCTACAACCATAAATGCTTTGGATCCAAAAGACCTGCACTGCATTCCAGTACTGTTTTCAACACACCCTTGTCTACTTAGGTCCATATCATGAGTGGATTTTATTATGAAAAACATAGCCCTTGTTAGAAAGCACAATGAAGGTGAAGCAGTTTTCTGGCAAATTGTACTTTTTCCTTATCTACAGAGATATTGGCTTGCTCATTAGCTAGCTAAAATGGTGGCGTGTTAATTAGCCTATGTTTTGACTAGCTTGCTAATGGCTGGTAGAGTAATGTAATGAAGATATCTTAGCTATCAGGTAACAGAAGACATGAGACAGGTTCAACAGTAAAATTACATGAGGTAGCAAACTGATATCAGGTCAATGATATTGTCTATGTTGGGTGCCAAAATTAGACCCACATAATTTTGTCCATTGAGTTAACATTGGGGCACCACCACCATGCCACTACTGGCCAACGGTGATCCAACATTGGCAAACTTATGAAAAAAGTGTGCCTTTGCCAACATCGGGCCAGTGTTGGCTCAACATTGGCAGGGTTGTTATGAAAAGTGCTGCTTGACTGACGCTGGCCCAAACTTTGCACAACATTGAACAGGGACAACATTTCCAGCCAAAATACATGCAGACCATAATAGGGGGCCCCATTTCTCATTTTACGCTTCAGAAGCTGGCTCATAAGTGTCCTCTATGCTCTCTCATGATGCTCTCTGGGGAAGCCAGAATCAACATGGACTCAGCAGCAGTGTCTACCCCAAAACCAATTTGAGATTATTTATGAAGACCAATCACAGAGGATTGAATTGTAAAGAATAAGGATACAGCAACATTAAGGCCAAAGACAGACAAAGATATTCAAAATCAAGTCAAGTTAGAGCCCTGAATTGGCTTCCATTACTAACTTACCTTCTCAACAAGCAGCATTAGAGTAACAGTTCATGTGCCACAAAGCCTGATTAAACCCAATGTAATCAGTTAGCTACTAACCACCTATACATTGTTTTATATGGAGCTACTGCAAGCAATTAGCTGTTTTTGTAAATCAAAACGGTAAATAATTTAAATTTGTCAGTGTGAACTGGGATTGACGAGCTGATTATGAACGTCATCTGAATGGAAAACGAAATTTACATCATACAATCACATGTTTGAGTAAGTAATAACTACAATTTTCACAAAGTCATGAGGACAACCTCAAATTCTTACTTTTATACTCTTATGCCTTCAAATCACTTGACAAGTGCAAATTTGGGGGATGACCAAATGACAGGGTTTAGTGTGCCAGCTGGGACCTGGCCATTGAATCAATCCCTCCAATTGGTTATCGAATATATTTCACCTGACTTCTAGTCTATCAACTGACCTCTAGTTTTATTGCCTTTTTCTTTCATTTTCTCACAACTCCTGGGAGGCCAATGGGAATTACAATTAATTACACACAAGGGTCATTTCTATACACAAGGATAAGGGGAAGTCAATAAGGGTGTGTCAAAAGCAGTACTGAAATGCAGCCTTTGTCTAGTTAAAATAAAAAGTGACCAAGTGCCATTGAATCTTATTGAACTAGTCAAAAGAAGGAAACAAAAAACCCTCCTTGTGATTTCCTCCATTTAAACAATGTAAAGTATCCCAAAGTAGGTTTTTAACAAATGTAGTGTTTCCCAGTGGCCAGGTTATGGAGAGTCTATGCACTACACACATTTTTTTCTCCACTGAACTTATAAGCTTAGAATGTACAGTTCATGGTGTCATAACCACTGGGACGTGTGTGTGTGTGTGTGTGTGAGAATGAGAGAGAGAAAGAAATAAGTGACTGAGGCACTGCACAAACACAACCTATGACCTGAACCAGAACAGAGACTACATGGCAGAGATCACTGTTCATTTTGTCCGCTATAAAGCATCTATATAAATATAATAAGCATCAGAGCAGGACACACATTTTAGCTTGTCATATGTGTACAACAGAATGTGTTAAAGGGGTTTTAGTATTATCCTTGAGTCGTACCATGTTTAATAAGATACTTGAGTCATATCACGGTTATTAATATACTGCACCTGATAGAGCTTTTGTAACGAGTTAACAGGTTATACTGAAGCCCTGGACATGCCATATGTCGCATACACAACATACAAACAACATACAAGTGCATAGTAAACGTTAAAGAGGGGACACGTGCATTACATTTATGAAACCCACATGCTGTGTTTGATACGAGATTTGTGATTACTGTACACTTCCATATGGTGCATTCAAAAACCACTGGAGTGTGTGCAGACCTGCTTTAGTTGCTCACACACATACACACGTTACATTCCTATAGGTGTTCAGTTTATCTCCAAATACAAGAGACGTCCGAAAGGTACAATTACACACATACATAAAGTAAAAGCATCTGTCCATACCAGTTAAACCAAGAGACAAGAGAGGGAGAGAGGGAGAGGGAGCGAGCGAGCGAGAGAGAGAGAGGAGTCGGGATAATGGGTAATGATGGGAAAACACCATCTGTTAGGAAACATCAGAGTCAATACGTCATTCAGAGTGCCAAGGTAATGTAGAAACTCAAACCTCTCCATTAAACATCCAGTGGGCAGAACACAAAAGGTCGTACTGTTTCAAATTCAAGCAGGTGTAGATAAAACAGCCATGGTGGACATTATGAATCATAAGCAAAGAAGGAAAAATCAAGATGTAATTTGGGATAATGTGTAGGTTTTCTTCATCTAAAATCCTGCTAGTCCAGAAACCTCCAGGTGTTGGTTTACTGCTGCAGTGAGTAGTCATTGTTTGGTTATTATACGATAATAAGCCTAATTGATTGGTCATTTTACATTTATTTTACACTTGGCAGATGTTATAATCGAAGGACTATATTGTCTTGGCTATCTCTTGCCTAGATTAATTTATGTGCAATTAACTGTTGGTGAATTGTTGGTAAAAAAACAAAACAAAATCCCACAATAATAGGATGGGCTGGACCAAGCTGCCAAATAATGAGGGTGCAAGCCATATTGTTACCAAATTTGCAGTGATTAATATGATAATTATGACCAGACCTAGCAATGTAATATACTGGCCATACACGAGACTATTAGATGCTTATTTCAATGCTTGCCATCTTCTCATTCATGTATTATCATATTAATTAAAAGTGCTATTTCTTTCTTCATTCTGCACTTTCTGTTCCTGATTTTTTTTTTCTGGCTTACAGGCAAGTGCTTGCATTTAAAGGCAATGGTCAAGACGCTACTGAAAACCCCATCTGCGATGCTTCTGCTCAAGAAAAACCTGACAACCTGGAGGAAGGTAATTTGCATAAAAAAGGACAGGCCTCACAGAAAATCTTCATAAGCAGCTCCATAACCTGTCTCTGAAAATGAACAACTTTTTCTGCATGAATATTAAGGTAACATTTGGGCCCAAGTCTCTAACTGTGAATACGGCCCAAAAGTGATTTAGAAAGAGGACCCAAAGGAAAACTCCACCTTGAAACAAGTTATGTATGTTTATATTGTAATATATGTGATGTGCTTAATGATTCTGGTGTTAATTTGTTGGTTGGGGCTGCAGAGTATGTTCTTATCCCCGTAAGAAGTCAATAAGGGGAGGGTGGGACATTGCTAGCATAGTAACAATGGATAGAAAGAAAAAAAATGAAACAATCTCAAGCAAAAGTGATCAGGTTTTGAACGGTCAGGTTTTTGCCATTAGCACCCAAAAACAAAACAGAAAGTGTTTATTACTGACAAATCCAATGTAATGGTGGCAGTAAATGTTGGAGTTAAATTCTACAATGCATACAGCTGAGGTATGGAAGAAACTATGCTCAGCTAGTTGGCAATTTATGAGATGATAAGCCTGACCGTGTTGATGGCAAGATTAGCATTGCTCTCTTTAGCTAGAAATGGCACCACTGGCACCACTAACAATGAGCAATCAAACATGGGTAATGTGGGGAATCAAAGTGAAAATAGACTAATGTCATCTAAACTCATGTAAACTCAAAGTTGTCACATCCGCGTGCATCGAACTGTTACTCACGTCCATGTGCATTTTGTGCTCCGAGCGCATTGCGTGCCTCAAGGACTAATAATTACATACACCTGTCCCTGATCAAAGCGCAATCACGGCGCACATATAAGGACTCCAGTAACTCCAGGACTTGGTGAAGCCTATGCGTAGTACCCTGTGTCTCCGCTTACTAAGCCTAGTATCTCTGTGCTCACACTGGTTTTGACTCTGTTTTGTTTATCCTGACTCTGCCTTTCACCTTGCCTCTAATGTTCTGTTCACACATCATGTGACCCATGCCTGTACATCGACCCTGCTCTTGCCTGATGTTATTCTGTTGTGTTTGGATGTAAATAAACCTTCCTACGATTACATCCGTCTGCAGCCCACCTTAGCTGACAGAATACTTCGCCTAAATCATGGATGTAACGGGAAGGAGCAGGCATGCTGAGCAACGCCATGCTGAGCAACACCACACCAAAACAGAGGCAGAGAGGGAACGACCCCTAAATGTTTTTTTTGGGGGGGGGGGGGGTGCCGGTAAGGGTGATACAGCTGCAGATGGGGAGGCCTTTGGTCCAGGTTTCAGTGAGGACGAGCTCTTCGCTCCACTGCCTGGCTTCAGCGAGGACATGCTGATGCCCGAGTCCATGCCCATCCTCAAGCCCATGTCTAGGCCTGAATCCATGTCTATGCCTGAGCCCATGTCCGTCTCTATGCCTGAGCCCATGTCTATGCCCATGTCTATGCCTGAGCCCATGTCCATGCCTGAGCCCATGTCCATATCTGAGTCTATGCCGGAGCCCATGTCTACGCCCATGCCTATGCCGGAATCCACGCTCAGGTTTATGCCTGAGCCCGATCTTCCTCATGCCCATGTCCGAGTCCAAGCCTGAACCAACGCCTCCACCTGTGTCTACGCTCCCATTCAAGGCCTGACTGGAACCCAAGCCTCCGCCTAAGCCCAGGTTCCGGTGCCATGTCCTTCCTGAGCCAGAGCGGAGCTCCGAGAGGACTTCGACCCTGTTACTGCCTGATGCTATTGTGTTGTGTTTGCCTGTAAATAAACATTCCTGCAATTGCATCCGTCTGCAGCCCACCCTATCTGACAAAAGTCATTACAAAATAAATGTTGGTTGGCATTAAAGATCAAATGTTCATTATAAAGATTAATATACAAGTTGTTCAAGCTGGATTTTTCCTTTAAGCATGTTTCTCAGGTGACGTTCAAACTCAACCTTCTGAGTCTAAATCTACAATTTTAGTAAGTCTAGGACAAGTGCTGTTACTAATGGTGCCCGTAAATAAATAATGAATAAATAAATGTGTGGCTACACATTGCCCTGATGCCATCACCACTTTGGAAGGGGTCCCTGGCTACTGAAAGCTTGACAAAACCCCCACTCCACATAATATTACAAGATTAATAGGCTGCTTTTAATTATGCAGAAATCTAACAGTTTATAATAAATCAAATCATGTTGAGAAAACATGCGTGATGTTTAATTAGCAGTTATTATAATTGGCACCATCTAGAGACATCACTGCAATATTAATTTGATCAGAAATGGAATTATTGCTTCTTAACCGCATTAATTTCCAATTTAAATGGCGGCCAATTAAAAATGTTTGATTATCAGCAGTCTGCAGTTCCTGTTAAAACAGTTTAATCTCCCTGACCGAGTGTGAATGTTGTACAAATGTAATCCAGGGTGTGTGTGTGGGTGTGTGTGTGTGTGTGGGTGTGGGTGTGTGTGTGTGTGTGTTAAATGTTGAATAACAGGCGATGTGCTGGGCTTGATGCTAATCATCATGATGCATTCAGATTGCACAAGACTGAGCGAGAGATCCTCTTGCTTTCTACCCAAACACATACACTCAGTGACTTGTGATTGTGTTTATGTATGCGTTTATGACAGATAAACTGCCTGGCATCTCTAGTCAGCGTCTCACTGACAAATAAGCCGCTGCGAGTGGCAAGCCTCGGTAAATGATGACACATTCTGCTCCTGTAGGGAGACAATAGCACATTGTGACACATGATATGGTTTGTGTGTTACTACAGTCTAAATGGAGGATTTGCAACATTCACCATCATCCAGTGTACTAGTGATTTCTAGCTATAGGTGTGTGTGTTTCAAATGAGGAGCCCTCTAACATTTGCATGTTAGCCCTATTGTGAAACATGTGCTTGTGTGAAAATATCATAGCCCTCTCATAGTGGCTGAGTTTTGCCCACTTGAATAAAAAAACACAATCTTCAATTTGTGTGTTTGCATGTATGTGTATACCAAAATGGCAAGCAGTCCAAAACTGGCCATGTGTACAATAAATATTACAGTATGCAAAGCATAACAAGGCAGGACAACATCGATATTACATTACATAATGTACAAAATGCTGCTCATCCCTTATTTCACTTGTGTACTTTCTAGTGGGATGTTCAAGCGATGTTCCTTAAAATGAGTTCCGAGTCTTCTGACTGTCCATCCATGGTATTAACGAGTTTTAAATTATCTTAACATTACAAGTTTGTCGTTCAACTGTACATCGTAAGTAAAAAAAAAAAATCTCAATTTAATGACGATTTCAATTTTGATTCATGAAGGATGAAGGATAGGGTGCATGCTAAGAGCATGAAGGGGGCGGGGAGACAACAGAAAGCAGCTTCTGTGAAACATCTCCAAAGCTTAAATATAAAATGATATGGGATGTAATTGAAGGTTTCTTCATACCCTGCAGTTCTCTCCATACAAGAGATTTCCTCTGTACAGCATTGTAGGTTGCAGGGGGAGTGGCTTTGCACAGTGGGTGTGGCAAGAGGAGGAGCAATATCCAGAAAAAAGGTAGGATCAATGTATCAATTACAAGCAAAGTAGATCTAATCAAACCACCAGCGTCGAAAGGCTTTGGAATAAGACACTTCATTAAAGAATTAGAAAGCAGTTAGGAATAAATATATGAACAGTTTGAAAATTGTGGTGACCTTTTGGTTTTTATGAAGGTTGTGTTGATGTGAGAAGTACAATATAAGTCTGCCTGTACAATAGGAATGAGTAAAGGGTGGAGCTTATGGCGGGGTAAGGGCATACACTTATGAGTGATCATCAGAAGAAGGCGGTTCATCTTCATGCAGGTCCTCAAGCTCCACCTCTCGTCCAGCTTCACCACTGCTACCTTTTCTGAGACACACAAAAACAGACTTGGATTAGATAGTTAGCTTTGAATAAAGGTTTAGAGTTTCTAACAACACACTTGAGTCCGCCCTCAGGACTGATTCTGGGTTTGTTTGGGGGAGGAGCTGATATTCGCAGGTTTACTTTCACATGGAACAATTAGTTCTTAACTGTGGATCAATTGTGCAAATCCACAGGTCACTTTTGTGCATGCAGGCTTGCAAAATGGTAGGCACTAGGTTCATCCAATTATTGTGTTTATAATTAATAGTGTTTATAATTAATATTTTTGAAGAACAGCACTTTTTTGATGAATGGCATAATTGTGCAGGACTGTCTACAAACAGGGATCGGTTATCATACAAGAAGATTTTTGGCCATGCACAATGTGAGCTGTGGTTTTATATACAGTGACAAATAAAAGTAAGTGAACCCTTTGGAATTACCTGCATTTATGGTCCAAATATGGTCTGATCTTCGTCTAAGTTACAATGAACGCAGTCTGTTTGATTCACACAATCTGTCTTTTTAGTTAGACATCTTTACCACCTTTGTGTGTAAATAAAAGCATGGACAATGAAGAGATGACATCATGAGCAAAGACAAACTTTACTCTGAGCCAGACAATAACAATCACAATCAGACACAACATATTCTGTAAAGGAAAAATGAAAAATGCAACAACCATGAGCTCTAGTTTGGGTTTTCCCACCTGACAGCAATGAACATATGGATAAACTGGGGAATGAATGTCACACACAGGACACGATGGACAATAAGGACATCCAAGCATCAAAACCCACAGCTAACAGCAACATCTGCTAACAACAAACCTTTACCTTAAAGAAGGGTGGAGTTTAAGGGAGGGACGAAACGGCCATGAGTCCCTGCAGCGGAGAGAGACAGAGTGAGGCAAAGAGGGTCACAAGGTGAAAGATTCACAGAGGGAGCAAACAGGATGGCAGGAAGTGAACCTTCACCCTGACGTAAAAGAGTTTTATAGATTTGCTGTAGCAGAATGCAGCATTTACGTTAAACTCCGAGTTGAGATCAACCCCAACTTCTGACCAAAGTGCTTCAGTGAGACAGCCATGATCATAAATAACATGTTCATAAATCTGTTTTTGTATTTCAGCTTAACATGAAATGTAAATGATAAATTCCCACTTCAGTTGTTTTAAAAATGAGATTAAGCTAACATTAAACATGAACACGGTTATGTGCTAATGAAATGCTAGCGAACAGCTACAACCACCGGTTTGCCAGGCTCCCAAATTGCAGTAATAGAAAGTTTCCCTATTTGCTTGAAATCTTCCACATCATATGAATGAAGCAGTTAGAGGACCTGAATACATATTCTTCTTTCTTTCTGCATGAAAGTCAGCATCAACCAAAACTTGCCAATCATTCAGTTTCTCTAAGAGTACTTTGCCCTTTCCTTATGGGGGGGGGAAAAAACCCCTGACCATTTTATGACTTAGGCTTGTTACCTTTAAGGAAAATGTGATATGTATTCAGTAGGCTGTGTACCTAAAGTAACACTGACAACAAAATATCTAAACGTTCTCCAGAAACATGAGTCTTTAAATTCCACAATATATGAAATCAGTGATGGACAGGGAGTGGATGTTAGGGTTATAAACCAGTTTTTAAGCTCATTAACAAACTACTATGTAGTATATTGTTTGACATCAGAAGTCCATGTCACATTAAACACAGCCACATCTGTGCTACTGCAAATATGAAAGTGTGAACATATAGTAGACATGTGTGTTAAAGGTTAATGAGAGGAAGACAGGAAGAGTATGTTAACACTGAATTATTAATGAGATGTCAATCTGGTGCACAGAAAGTGATTTAATTGGACATCAGTGTTCGGAACACATGCACTGCAAATTAAATCTCCACCAGGGAGAGCTGTTGCTTCTTGTCTTTTCACACAGTTACAGCAGAAATCAAGAACGTGTGAAGAATTTATTACATCCTTGAGAAACTCCACTAATATGTGGAGAACTGAATAATAAACTCAGTGTTCCTACAAGGCTATCACTTGCTGTTAGAACATATTTAGCAGTACAGAGGAAAAGTAGCCTGTAACTGATTACAAATTACATCACTATGTATGTGATCTTTTACATTATGTTTGGATCTGATTTCTTATGGATCTAATTGGTTTACCTGACCAAACAATACACTGTAAAAATGAATCCGTGGCTACTAATAAATTCTAAATGTATTTAATTAAAAAAAATCAAGATTTCATTTTTCATGCCAGTTTTTTGTCAATTTCACTGGTGCATTGATGTTCATCACGCTACCAGTTCTTGGTTTTAAGGTAAGTTTTTATATTCATTGCCAAGTTTAATGTAATTGAATGTACTTCTATTTGTCTTTTTTAACACAACAGCTGCTGGCTACATGTACAAAAATGGCACCATCCTTTTCAGTTGCCAGCTAGCATTAGCTAATGAAACCCGATCTTACGTTAATATAATTACCTTTATCTAACTCAAGCTAAGTTAGCTATTTGTCGGAGTTTTGTTCCTGTCTCCTTTGTTTTAAGGTAAGTATAAACTATAGTTTCCATAGCTGTTCATGTTCAAGGGGCACTTGACCACAAACACACTAAAGTGGCAGTGAATGGAAGCCAGTGGGGACATTTAACACAAGTCGCAACAGAATTGAAATTATTTCTAATAATTATAATAGTTAATTATAATTAACTTTTTTTTTTATATTTCCCTTTTACCAGGTGTTTACTGAAGCCCATTACAAATATTCAGCTCGATAAGCAGACATAGCAGTGACGAGATGGGAATCAGCTGCGTGCTATTTTTTATTTTTGTACACTAAAAAGTATGCCATACAATTTATTTTTGAGTATAAAACATGTCCAATATAAATACTACCTTGTCCTATGAACTGAACGACTTTGAAAACCCATGGAAAATTTGAGCTTCTTTTCAAAG
>JAOTRR010000032.1:7678822-7689031 GCA_028570945.1 Gogo arcuatus
TCAAACACATACCTATAAATAGTAAAACCAGAGAAACTGATAATTTTGCAGTGGTTTCTTAATTTTTTCCAGAGCTGTATATATACACAGTATATATATTATAGATATGAATTTTAAATTTATACATTTATCCCAAATGAGTGACCCAGGGGCAATGGTGGCAAGGAAAAACCCCTGAGACGGCATAATGAAGAAACCTTGAGAGAAACTAGACTCAAAAGGGAATTCATCCTCATTTAGATGTCACCGCATAGCGCAATTCTAAATAATTTCCAATCTATAACTGTATACTATATAGTTAGTAATTGCCAATTGTGTTAACAGGAACTTATGAGCTTATGAACAACTTATGAGTCTGAATCAGAATCATTTCTGAAACTCATTATAGTTTTAACTTAAAGTCTATTGTATTGAACTGAAGTTATTAACTGTTTAATGATGGAGACTTGATTGTTCATAGCAACATTGTTGTGCTCATCTATCTGACAGAAAGACTATTGTTTACCCAACACTAGGGAGAGATCAGGCCACAAATCGGGCCTTGTAAACATATCGTTTTAGAGCTCAGGTAGTCGTAGTTAAAAAAAAAAAAAAAAAAAAAGTCACCATATAAATATGTAAATATGTCAGTTTATCCTGACATATTTACAGTTTACTCAGTTTTATCGTGAATGCAGTGCTCAGAAGTACTCTCAAAGTAGTATGTATGTAGTACTAGGTAGAAGAATGCTTAGGCTTTGAGTCACAAGCATAACTAGACAAGTGCATTTCCTGAAGAAAATGTGTGTGAGATTGTTCAGCGGGGGGCTGGTATGGGGGGTAGTGTGTGGCTCATGATGGGTGGAAGTGTGTGTTGGGTGAGTTGGTCCAAGCTATGAAATGAAATTGGATGGCTGTTGGATGAATTATGACCAAGTATAGCCAGTGTATTTCTATGGGGCCAAAAATGCATTGCTGCCAATGGGAGAAAGAGGGATGGATGAAAAGTAAGAAAGTGATTCGAGAGAACAAGTGCATCTTTCCAAAAGCTGTATACAAGCACACCATTCATGCACAGGAAGGACGAGGTGACGATGGTTTGGGGTCAATATCTGGAAAACTACAGAAGAAAAAGTGCGGCAAAAAGCTTGTTTTACAATCACACTGTCAAACTTTTTTTTTTAAAAATACATCAGCCATCCACCGGTTGGAGTTTCAGGAAAACTGAAAAAAGGCTGTTTTAATAGCAAACATACCAGACACAAATGAACATTCTATTTCAGTATGTGCGCTGTTAAACAGTATAACGGTCGTATCCAATGTTTCATACCATTCCATCCTTAGTAGTGAAGGAACAAATGGGTCCTGCCGGATGATTCTGACACATCACTTGAATAAGAGAATAGAATAAGTAGTGAAAGAGAGTGCAGAAGTATATGCTGTGGTAAACTCACATGAGCAGACTGCCTGGGGCAGACATGGACCTTTCTTCCCTCCTGCTGGGACACTCGAAAGGGTTCCCGAAAGAGCGCTTCCGCAACATGGCCTTCACCAGGATCTATGCCCAAACACAAAGATTGATAAAGAGAATAAAGGGGTACTGTTTTTTATTTTGTTTCTATGCAATTGTTAAAAAATATTTTTTTGAACTTGTTCATTTAGCATATCAATGAAGAAAAAAAAAGCAATAAAGACAATGAACATGGTAACATTTCCAAATGAATAAAGGACAGAGCATCTGTGTTACAGTCTCTCCATGGCTACATCCCAAACTGTAGCATGCCATCTGTGGCAACTTTAGCCCTATTTCACATGTCGTAACCTTCAAGGGCAGTGAGAATCACCTGGACACCTTCCATGCTGAGAACTTTCACAAAGGCAAAGTGACAAATGGTGCTGTATTTGGGGGGGGAAAAAAATACAGCTGTCATACAGACATCTTTCCCTTTCTTCTTCTTGACTCGAACATGTAGGACCATATGGACATGATGTGGAATTATGTGTATGTGTAGCAGCTGTGTGTAGCAACTTGACATCATGGAAAGAGCTAGAAGTGACCTGCCCTTCTAAGCTGCTGATAGCTTCCTCTCATCTCTTCTGCCACGGTGAATGCATTTTCATATATTATGTGCGAAAGCGCTCTTTTGTGCGAAATTCAATATATTTCTTCATGTAATCATCACATTAATCACTGTACATTTGGTTTAATCTAACAGCATGGCTTCCACTTTCATATTCAGCATCCTATAAAATAGCACTTGATCCAGCTCATCCTATTATTTTGTATTCATTATATATTTTTATATAGTGCAGGGGCAGTTAATTGTATGCTTCACTCATGACTGTAGCCGTGAGATACTAAACAAGGTCATGAAATCATAACGTATGATTAAGATGCTGTCTTTAAAGGGATGATACTATTAGTTAATGTCATGTGTATTTAATATACACTAGAATGGCATTATACTGTTTTTTCTGAGCATATATACAGCATCACTCACCACAGCAGACAGGCTGGGAACGAACTTGACCGAGTTCTGAATCTCCTCTTCTGTGACCTCAACCACAGTGCAATGTTCTTCTTCTAAAGGCAATGGGTCAGTGCCATCCTGTGTGACCCAGGGGTCCAGCTATAAGCACATACAAACACAATACAATTGGGACGACTTCTGTTGAACTGTTAGCTAGACAGCAGCATACCAGTCCAAACCAACACACCAGCAGACAGAGCAGTAAAAATGTATGTCTATGGTACAGAAGGTCACTGTTAAGGATCCATCTGAATCAGTGTTTCAAATCTAACTAAAAAGTCTCCTGAATCTCCTCTCTATGAAACGTATCAAATTATAAGAAAAAATGTAAATTAGCCAAATGTAACCCCAGCTCTGCACTTGTGGGTGGTTTTGCTGATTAAAATGCAGAAAAATAGAGATTATACTAAAAGGTTTTGAAGTAACATTATGCTAAAAGTTTTGGAAAATAAGTCATATAAATCCCATGTGACAAAAGAGGAAAAATAGAGCTCTAGAAATTGCCTCCAGGGGTACTCCAGGGAGTTCTGCTTTAATGGACCATTTCACATTTTGGCATCTTCACTGCTGATACCCTCTCACACAAAGATGGCAGGTGGGAGTTTTAAAACAGAACCAAATTCTCCACTTCTGACTAATTACAAGACAAATTGATTCACAGTTATAATCTGACAGCTTTGCAGCTCATTATGCATTATGCTCAAAATCGGTTATAATCTGCCATTTTGTTCCCACATTAGTTTACCTTAATCTGAGGAATGGTTATCCTGGTGTCAGGGTTCTTGTCCAGCATTTTCAGGATCAGATTCTTCAGGCCTTCACTGATAGTTGGTCTGAAGGACAAACAATTATCAAAAAGAGGACCATCATTAGATGGGCTCACGGTCAATAAAACAGAACTTTATAAGTCACTCCATTTTATATTTTAAAGCAAGCTGACCTATCCAAGTGAAAGAGTCTTGAAAGGAGAAGAGAAAACTGTGGCAAGTTATTTAATTCCTGGGACTTCATGGAACATTATGCCATCATATCATAACAAGGATTTTTTCTTGTTATGATATGACGCACATCATCACAGATCCTCCACCATACTTGACATTAGGGATTAGTTTCTTTTTTTTTTTTTTAAACACCAAACCCAGCTTGAGTACTTGTCAAAATGTTTTAATTTATCTCTTCTGTGCATAAACCCTCGTTCTAGTAGCATTCATCAAATTTTTGCCTCACTAATCTTCCTTCTCACTGTTGGGAAGCAAAACACACTAGCATCCTATTCCAGGCAGGTTCTTTACAGCTCTAGTTAATTAAAATTCTTAATTACTGCCGAAACAGTGGATATGGGCAATTTTAGGCATGTAACTTTTTTTTTTAGCTATTGCCTGATTCGCTTCAGTTATATTTTGTGCACAAGTTATTTCAAGGGATGCTAATAATTATGATATGTGGTTATAACAGTGTACCTTAAATATGATTAAGCTACATAATTGGACCTTAAGGACCACTGTAATGCCTGTAATTAGCTTTCATTATTCAGCAGTTTATAAAATAGCACTTGATCCAGCACATCCCATTTATTTATCCTCTTTATTTTCCTGAATAGAGCATAGGTCTGTAGTTATGCCTGAGGTCTGAATACCAATGTACTAGGCATGTAATGATTCACCCAATTCATCATTCAGTTCGATTCACAATACTGGGTTCACGATTTGATTTTCTCCACAAAAAGTGAAGAAAAGTTTATTGCCAAAAAATTTTAACATTCTTTATCAACTTATATATTCCTTTTGTTAAATAAAAAAAATAATTTTGTTTCAACAATTATTTGCAAACATAAGTAAAGGTTGGAGTGAAATATTAAATATTCCTTTTATTAAAAATGAAAACGTTAATAACAAATAGGTCTTTTCTTAATTACCATTACAAATGTTCACAGTCTGGTTCAAACATAAAACAACTACCTCCATTTTCTTCTCTTTTCTTTCTTTTTCTCTATAAAAGATTGCTTCAAATTCTTGTTGAATCTATTGTACAGTCAATTGCACAACAGCTCTTTCCCATTTTAGTTCTGCTTTTTCTGTTTTTGCAGCATTAGAGCTGTGTTACTTCTGCCTACAGTGATGTCACGTGCATTGTATGTTACGTACAAAATACGACAACAGACACACCGGACTGTTGAGCAACTGAAGTCATACATCAAGCAAGAATGGGAAAGAATTTCACGTTCAAAACTTCAACAATTAATGTCCTTAGTTCCCAAACACTTACGGTGTTGTTAAATGAAAAGGTGATGTAACACAGTGGTAAACATGCCCCTGTCCCAACTATTTTGAAACATGTTGCAGGCATCAAATTCAGAATGAGTGTATATTTATAAAAATACAATATAGTTTGTCAGTTTGAAAATTAAATATCTTGTCTTTGTATTATATTCAGTTAAATATGGGTTGAAAAGGACTTGCAAATCATTGCGTTATGTTTTTATTTACGTTTTACACAGTGTCAATTTTTTTGCAATTCAGACCAAAATTTTTAACAATCCACACAGAGTCTATCTTAATGGTGGCACATGGAGATTCGCAGTCTTTGTTGCCTTCAGCATACAATAAGGGAGTGTGTGTGTGTGTGTGTGTGTGAGAGGCTCTCAAGAAAGTGCTTTCGTTAGCTGATGACAACCTGTCCAATCACACACTCAAGCTGCCAATCACTCGCACATTCATAACACTCACTCTGTCTGATGCTTGATGGACCTCAAAAAGCTTGGTTTATATGAAGAGACAAATGGAGACACGGAGGCTTGCAGCAAAGCCTCTCAGCTGTTCTCTTTAGTTCTCTGCCTGTGCTGACGAGAGACACTTTACAACGAATAATGGCTTTTGTTATTCATTCACGTCTCTGCACCCCTCCCTCCACAGCCAAGATTAATATTCCTCAAGCCTTAATGAGGCCTCTTTCAATTTTAACACAAACTTCAGAGCAGTCAGAATTCATGGATCATCCATCTCTCTGATCCCCCTGTGTCTCTCTGATGGATTACAAACAGGTGGAGATCAGAAAGAGAAACTCACGTCTCGGGAAACTCCACAGGTTTGCTCCTGATTTTGTTATGCAGCGCCAGGATGTACTCATCAATAAAAGGACACTGGGGAGAGAGAAAAGGAGAGGCTATTATGCACAACCTTAGCCATAAATAAAAGATGAAATCAAACAAACTACATGCAGTTTCTTTCTTTGGAGCATGATAAAAATCTTCCTGCTCCCTGAAGTCTTACCTTCCCAAATACAAAGCAGTAAAGTGTCACTCCCATTGCCCACACATCAAGAGCCTGAAATAGAGGAGAGTCACTGGTATTACACTGAAGGCAAATTACAACACACTTTACACGTTCTCTGTCCAGTGAAAATCAGCAACATGGAGCTGTATTCAGAATTAAGCACACAGAGTGAGGATTTAATGTCAAAATTGCACACATTGAGACATAACTGCAGACTTGAGCTCTATTCAGATAGTTGTGAGAGAAATGTATTTGTAGGCCAGAGTTTTCTGACCAATGCGATATCAATGGAGCAAGGAGCACTAGGCATATTAAGTCCAGCATCACTGTCTGATAGTTTCAACATTAAGTCATACTAAAATGCATGCTTTGGAGTGTAAATACACACACACACACACACACACACACACACACACACAATTACATTTGTGATTCTGATCAGCTTCAGATCAAACCTCTTGCTTATGTTACATCATATTATATTTGACAGAAAAAAAAAAAGAGAGATTAAAAAAAAAAACAAAAAAAAAAACACCTTACATACTGTACCTACTACTTGAGTCTGTGTTTTTCGGGTTTAAAGGCAAGTGCTTGTGTTTAAATGCAGCAGTGGTCTAGATGCTACTGAAAACCCTGTCTCCAACACTCAAAATAAATCTGGCAACCTCAGAGATGCAAACTACACACAATTTATAACGTTCATAATTTTACCATTCGTATTCATATACATGGAGAGCACGTGCATAACCCAACTCTGAATACGAGTAACTTTTACCTGCAAAAACACTGACACTTTCGGACCCAAGCCTCCAATCTGAACACAGCCCATGATGTGCACTGCTTGTTGTTTTGTATTAGTAACAGTGCTGAATTAGAGGCTAAATGCAAGAACAGACTCTCTTTCTCTCTGCAGTGTTTTTTTTCCTACAGATTTTCAGTCGACATTCGGTTGGAGCAGCTGGTCCTGAACCCTTTCATGCTCCAAACACACGGCTCTGTCTGAATGACGAAGTATCTGCCGGAGTCTCTGAAAGCACAGCTAAATCAGTCTAGTCTAGCTGGAGTTGAATAGTGAAAGGATGTGTGTATGTGTGTATAGTCGAGAGTTAATGGTTCAGCTGGTACTCTCATTGGAAGGAATAGCTCTTCTCCATCAGACGGTATGGTTAATAAGCCCGATCTGGAACTATCCGTACCCTTGTCAAGTATTTGTTTCCCCAAATACCTGCTTCCCATTGCATAATGTTACTTGTGAAAGTAGGAGGTTGTCGGGTGGTGACATCATTCCCAATGTGATGCAAGTGTTAACAATAAACACTTGCAGGAGCAGCTAGAAATTCTGATTTATTTTACTTAGTATTTGGTTTTATTTAACAAAATATAAAATTAGCAAATTAGAGAAAAAGATCCAGGTTTCTGTTGTACTCAATGGGAATAAATGAGAGCTCAATACTATATGGTAGAAAAGCCACTTTAGCTAGCTAAAGTTTTTCCTTTTCTTTTTTTTTCTCAAAATGGCTGTTGTTTGACCAATATGTGTGCACTAATTCTAGCTTCACTCATATGTCCCCATTCAATTCTCTTGATACACTGTCAAGAAGGAAGCATACAGGATGAGTCACACATTGTTGATTAAATTCCTATAACAGCATACCCTCATGTGTCACAGCACCTTACCAAGAAGTTTTTATTCATTAAAAAAAGCAACATTCATGTTCTATTCTTTTATAGTTCCATTTAATGTTGTCCGGAAAACAAGTTATTTCCTGTTATCACTTAAATTATAACTGCTATAAACCCTTGGAGAGCATAATTACTGTATTGTTCTCTAGGTAGAAAGGACTGCTTTACTCTCTGCCGCAATCAGCTGTCCTGTGATGATGTATAACATCTGTCCTGCAGCAGAGAACTAGCAAGTGGTATTTGGCAAAAGACGTTATAGTATGAGCTCATTAACTGCACTTTTTCATTTTTATTTTTCATTTAAGAATTGTGATTTGAAAAAAAAAAAGTCTTACTATCCGAGTCTGCAATATACTGTACTATGGTTTTGTAAATAACACTTCTGGCTAAAACAATGACTTTCTGTAATGCCAATGAATCACTATACTCACTTAAATGAACGTGAATAAATAAGCATAAATAAAATTTATGGCCTGCAAAGAAAACTGGCTAGGTAACTTGGACTTTTATACAGATACCTACACTTGAGACCCTTGAATTGGGCATTTTCACTAAGGATGTAAGGATTTGAAGCATAAAATTGGTCTGGTAGTCTGTGGTATGGCCATATCGATTTACAAGCCTAGTCACGGTTCAAATTGAAAAGAAAAATGGTGGGGGGGGGAAAGGGGTATTGCAGTCAAAAAACAATGCACACAACAATCAATGTACATTCCCCAGTTTGTACATGGATGTGTATGAGAGAAAGAATAATTGCTATTTTGTTCAAAATAACACAAAACAATGCAGTTTGGCATGTTATCGAGAAAGCATAAACTCCCGCGTCCTGAAGACTTTCTCATGGTGGGAAAACTCAATCATATTGACTGAGGCCTGAATCAAATCATATTGAATTGGATTGCATCAGATCCATAGCCAACTGAAGTGTATCAAGTCGTGATACTTAGTACTGTATATGATACCTTAATACGTGAATCTTATTATCTGAAACAGGGAGATTCACACTCCTAATTTCACCAGTAAATAGGACATTTTTGTTACACTGACAATTTTTGGGAGTATGTTTACATCATACAAGGTAGGTAAGAGAGGAAACATCAGTATGGAGATCAATTGCCTTCATAACATTTAGTATATAATGACATCAGCTATCTAAAGCGAGTCTCTAATACAGAGTACTATTGTATACGTAATACAGAAAACTCTCTATATTGACATACCCAGCTACAGCATGTGACCTTACACGGCTGTCATGCTGTTACTGTAAAATGTGACAGAGCTTGTGTAGAAACATGGTGACCTTTTAAACATAGGCTGCAGTCTATTTTTCAGAACATGGAGTATGTGTGTGTGTGTGTGTGTGGCGGCAAGAGACAACCATGCAGTATATAGGAAATGTATAATAAAACCACTATGGAGTTTATCACTAAATCTTCAGTGCAGTGGATATGGCCGTTTTCATTAATATACGTGACGCGACACTGTGCTAGCCACTGGAATTTTCTAGAACCGATCCAAACTCTTAACTGCTAGCAGTCAGCACAAAGTTCATTACAAGCCCAAAGGCAGTACTGACTCCTTCCTATATATCGGGGGCTTATCTCTGAACATGTGCAGTGATACACTGCTCAGCTCACAGCTTGGTGACACTGGTTGCACTGCTAGGCTAGTGCGTACATACAGAAAAGTCCCTGACTGCTAATGCTAGTCCATGCTAGTCACAAGACTGCTCAGGGGCTTGGGGAAAGTGTCTTACAGAATGGTTTCATTGTTTAATTGAGTACTTTGAGCACAGCACAGACTTGTGTTGTAGACTTGAGTTTGTGTGTTCATTTAATATTTTAGTGAAATGTTTCCAAAATCTCCATTAGCCTATCACATTCATCAGTGCCATTTTTGTGGTTGATGTTCAGTGGCCTGTAGTTTATAGTCCACACAGAGTACATTTCATAACGGTGCAAAACACATTAAGACCCCATGTTGTACTGTGAAGTCTATTATATATTTCACATACAGTACTGTGCAGAAATCTTAGGCACATGCAAAGAAATGCTGTAAAGTAAAGATGGCTTCAAAATTAATGACATCTTTCTACTTAAAAGAAAATAATTCAATATTTGGTGTGATGACACTTTGCTTTTTTTCTTTGAAAATACTTTGAAATACTTTTTTTTTGGAAAAGTAATGTTTGGAAAACTAAAATGTTTTTGTTCTGACTCAATAATGCAGAAGTTATAGAATAAATATTTATTAATATTTCCTGAGTGGTGCAACAGAAATGCATTCGTCCTATCATCCGGAGATCGCTAGTTTGAATGCTAATGATGCCACAGCCATCCGTGACCGGGAGCCCTGTGCTCTCAGGGAGGGAGGGGTGGCATACTCTTTCTCCCCTGGCAATTACACCAGTGACACTAGCTCATGCATATGGAAGCGGGTGGGTAGCGCTTTCCTCCGAGTGTGTTACGCCACCCTCCTAATTGTGCATAAGCAGCAAATGATGCTACTGAAGTGATTATGAAATGATGCAGTCGGCTGGCGTCACGTGCCTCAGAGGAAGCCCTTTGCCCTCCCTGGTTGGTAGCTGTTGTGTGATGGGGAGACCTATTTGGTGGGTGGGAACTGGCCATATCTAAATTAGGGGGAAAACAAACAAACAAACAGACAGACATACAGACCGACAGACAAACCTGGAAAAAATTAAGAGACCACTTCAATTTTTTCTTAAATCAGCATCTCTATGT
>JAOTRR010000032.1:7700302-7712126 GCA_028570945.1 Gogo arcuatus
GCTGCTTTGCGACAATTCTGTTGTTAAAAGCGCTATACAAATAAACTTGACTTAAATGCTACAGATAAACTGTAAATGTGGGCACCTCTGTACCTTTATCAACAGCCATAAACTAGGCATGTAACAATATATCATGCGATGACAAATCGCGATACAATTTAGGACGATTCAAATCAATGAAATAAAAAATGAACAGTGATTATTATCAGGCTGTGTAATGTTAGTTTTTCTTAGCTGTAATTGCGTAACGTACAATAGCAGGACTTCACCGTAGGTGGAAGTAACACAGCTCTAATGCAGCGAAAACACACAAAAAAGATCTAAAATGGGAAAGAGCTGTTGTGCGATTGACTATACAAATAGATTTACCAAGAAATCGGAGTTATCTTTATACAGACTGCTGAAAGCTAAAGGAGAGAGAAGCAAACGGAGGTAGTAGAAATGTTCACAAACGTTTATTAAGAAAAGGCCTATATGTTATTAACTTTTTCATTTTTAATAAAAGGAATATTTTAGTTAATAGGCTTTAGTCCAACCTTTACAGATGTGGGTAAATTATTGTTGGTTATTAAGAAAATGAAACAAAAGGTTTTTTTTAATTTAACAAAATAAATATGTAAGTCGATAAAGAATAGGAAAATAAATGCTGCATTTTTTGGTAATAAAATTTTATTTTTCTTCAAAGAATATCATGGGAAAATCAAATTGTGAATCCAATATCATGAATCGAATCGAAATGTGAATTGGGCGAGTTGTTACATGCCTACCATAAACTGTTTGCTCCTTTTGTTGAGAGCCATGCTGGCTCATGACAGTCTTCTGACAGCTTGTTAAGAGTCTATAGATGGTTTATTAACTGTTTGTAAAGTGTCTAAACCTGACTTAAATATAAAATGTTACCCAGTGAGTTGCGTTACTCAATATTTTAGTCGAATGAATTAACCCTTTCACCACTGCAAACTGGTATATCGGTCCAAAAAACATGGAATCTTTCAACACGACATACCACAAAAGCGGTCTCGTGTATTGGTCGTCATTATCACAGCAGACCGCTATTCCGGTCTCATGGTAGTAGAGAAACCCCTGTGTATTTTATATCCTGATTGGCTGAGAAATCAGATTCCCCGGGATTTCCTACAACGTAATTTAGATAAGCACAATGCTTTTTTATGTTAATTAGGGTTACGCAGCTTTATTTTGGTAAATATTAGTGGATAAAACACGAATTTACCGGTGTTCAGTTTATTGTCATAAACATTACATATTCTCGAAGCAGAATTCCTCTAGTTTCCAGCGGTACCAAACGTGTCACTATGGCACACAGTCTAGTTCACTATATTTTCTTTTAAAATTGTGTACTGGTTTATATTGAATTCATCACAGTTACTTAGTGTTAATGGTATTTTTTATATAAAGTTATATAGTGTATGTAACAGTCTGTATATGAAGTTACACCGTGGTGAAAGAGTTAATGAATGAACTCATTTCGCTAAATAATTTAAAGATGTAGTATTAAGTAAGTATGAAATAATATGTAAAAACCGTATGACTAATACCCAAGTATTGATTATCATCTCATTTTCAATTGCCCTGCTTTTCAAATGCACCAATGTTTCCAACTTGGCCAAGCAAAAAATAAATAAATAAATATTACAATGCAACATTAAGGAGTTTTTTTCAGCTTTGTTAAAATTAAAATATCACTACTGTCTCTAGCAGTTCAAAGCTGTGTCAGCTCACAGGAAAGCTATTTAGAATTTGTTACATGGGCCTAAATGGAGAGGAGAAAACTCACACTGCCTTAAATATGTGACTGATACTAAAATCATGCCTGTGGATTCTCTGCCTGTGATTGTTACCAAACAAGGTATGAAAATGACTTCTACTCTCAACATCAGTGACACAGCGTTTTTTTGGTGGGCTATCTGTGGAGAAGAGGTATTTATTTGTGATTTATGATCTTATTCCTACATGTACCACTAACCAAAGGGTCAGTGAAGATCTCAGGTTTCCTCAACCTCTTCCCTCATTAGTTAAAATTGATTCGTTGATGTACCATGACAACAAAACAACAAACATGGAAGAGAGTCTCGAGTTACAGTTCCCAGAGGACTTCACCTTTACATAAGGGACAATGACTAAAAGTGTCCATGGAAAAAGCTAGTGAAAGGCTAGTAGGCTAGTGACTTTTAAGGCTTTGTTTTTCTAATGCCATAAAGCAAGCCAACCAAGATCCTGCCATTAAAAATATGGATGTATTCTTATCAGGGATAAACACTACATTTCATTTAACAGGCTAACATCTCATATTAAGACTTAAAATCTCCATTCAGTTATGAGGTTATAATTAATTGGAAGCAAAATTCTAAGAAGAAATCCCAAGAAGAAATGCTGATCTTCCTCTTACAGCAAATTCTCAGAGCTCCTTATTACACACAGATCTGTACGCTGTGTAAGGTTTTTGATTAGTCTGTCAATCACATAAATTCCCAGTTGATAACTCACAGTATTCGATGCCCAGGACAATATCTCTGAAGTAGAGACGGGCCTGCTCCTCAATTAAAGGGTTGTCTGTGGGCACCTCCAACCCTGGGCAGAAAAAAAAAAAAAAAAAAAAAAAAAGATATAGAGAGAACTGTGTGAATGAGGGTTCAAGAGGTCTAAAGTCTGAAGAGTCTCATTACATAGAGATGTTTAAAGGAGCAGTTTTTAATTTTAGAGCCCTCTGATGCCTGTGAATCAAATCTCAATAGCAATAAAAGCACTGACAAGTCTCTCACTTCCACTCCACCATGCCTCTTAACTTCGGATTAGCATTGTTCTGGAAGTGAAGCTAATTTCAGGGCCAGAAATAGAAAAATAAACAGAAGACTGAAATGAAGAAACTAGCTTCATTATATGACAAAGAATCTTTCACATCTTAAAAAAATAAGATCACATCTTCACATCTCATAAAATTATATGATTATTGTACAGCTTCAAAATTACAGACTGCACCTTTAAATTCACTTTTAAATGAGGAGAACACTGATAAGTGTGTTCTGGCCTGCATCTTGAATATAGTTCCAAATTCATAATTTATTAACTTAATTTGCTTTGCACTTGTACGAGTTCTACTCAAAGTCGACCCATTAGTGAGGGTACTTCTTCTATGTCCTCGATTGTATGTCATTAAATATTTCTTTAACAGGAATATGACTGGGAAGGAACATGTCATTATAAGTCTTACTTATAAATACTACAGCCTCATGCTGCATAAAGGCCAATTTATTCAGCTTGTTGTGGTGGTACTGATCCATTTTGTAATTATGCAAAGCAAAAAAAACAAAACAAAACAAAAAAACCACCACTAATCTTGGCCCTTTTGTGGAAGACAGATGCACAAAGATGAGCAAGATCGAATAATACACTTTCCCTTTACAGCATAGTGTAGCCGATTAGTCTGGTAAAGGTGGCTTTCAATTACAACAAAATGTCACATTTGAAAAAGAATAGACCTGTATGGCAAACTGGAATACTGCTTGCCCTTTAAAGCTGCGACAAAAGTGCAGTTATATTTCACATATTGCAAAACATATTGCAAAACGGGGACGACATTTAAATGGCTTTAAAATGGTTAAGCTTTGTATAATGTCCTTAAGGGTAGTGTTTACAGGGCTATGTGAGACCTGCATAAGTCCTTCATTACAAATGACAAATATTCATTACATAAATATTTATCAAGGCTTATTTCAATTTGCATTAGTTGACAGTTTAAGTCCATTTTAATGTCAGATTGACATAACACCAATGTGACACCCAAGAGACAAAGGGTTTTGCTGAAATAAGGTTGTGTTGTGACACTTTCTGGACTGATGTACCTTAAAATTTTATCACAAGTGACTTTGTAGCTTAGTGTATTTCTGGTATGTCAGAGTCACATGCACAATGGTGATGTGATGTATCAAAGATCAAAGCCAAACTCACTCGAATTTAGGGTCACAGAAAATATACATAACTCTGCCAACCCCAAATGCCTGGTGGTTACCTGAATAAAACCCTGAATATGTAGTACATGTGCACTCCAGTTTCTACTGCAGCGTGCTTGACCACACTGTATGAACACTGTCACTGAATCTCTACTGTCTGGTGTAGGAGAGCAAACATCATTTTACTCACTTTCTAATTATCATTACCATAAATTTGTTTGTAAAGTATTTGTACACAAGTCCAGAAAGTCCATGCATTATTTTTTTATTATTATCTCGATAACAAAAGTTGTTTATTCGCGATCACAACATATTTTTCTTGTATGTCGAAATGCATTATTGGGCATTTACACCAGGGAGCACCAAACCAGAGTGTATCAAGACCAAGTCAAGACCTCAAGACCAAGTCAAGACCTCAAGACCAAGTCTTTGATGGGTTGAGATCAAGACAAGATCAAGACTTTGATGGGTTGAGACCAAGACCAAGGCAGGGCAAGACCGAATCAAGAACAGGACCAGACCAGTGCGTGTGAAGGGGGTGGGGAGGGGTGACAGCCATTAACAGTAACAAAAATTTCTAATTAGCAATGAGTCACATTATTGGTTGCATCTGAAGCAGGAAGTTTTACATCCAATCACAGTAATGATGTTAACAAATAAATCAGACAATTCACAGGCAATTTAGTGAAATCCCCGCAGTTGCGGTCTTGACTGGTCTTAAAATAAAATCCTGAATCAATTGCAGTCAGTTCCAAGACGAGAAAAAGTGGTCTCGAGACCAGGACCGATCTCGAGTACTACAACACTAGTGAATACTACAGTAATTCTGAACAATTGCACAGTTTTCTTGCCAGTCAATTTGAGGAACCGGGACGTCTCCATGGTTAGTTAGTTAGATAAATAGATCTAACTAGTACATTATTGATCCCAAAGGAGAAATACGGGAAAAACATTAGTTTAACACCACATAATTATCCAAGCTCAGAATCAAACCCACAACACTACCACTACACCAGCTACTTTCTGTTAAAGTGCCCCCTGACGTACAGTATGTCTGCCCAATAATGCATTTCAACGCATGAGAAAAATAAGATGTATGAGAAAAATTCATTTTTCTTAATAACTTTCGTTATGAGGCCATGAGAAAAATAAGTTGTTTTCTCGATCACAACTTTCAATATCATGAGATCATCAGAAAAACATGGTGTTCTCAAGAAAACAACTTTTGTTATCTTGAGATCACAAATAACTATCTAACTAACTAAATAAACAAACATATAGCCTTTCTTGACTTCCATAGATTTGACACTTCATTTTAGGCCTATTTAAGCTTTTTTCAATCAGCATTTTTTCTCTTTCATCCAAAAAAAACTTTCCCTATTTTCCATAAAAAGTTTTCTGTGGTATCTTTAATAAATATAATTAACTGATGACTAAATATGTCTAAAGTTCACCACATCAAATATGCAAAACCATTGCTTTTGTATCTTTCAAGCCAGAAAATCAAGTTGAGATGAGCATCGGGAAAAAAAAATTACTCATTTGAGATGAAGGGGGCGGAGCTTCCATGGTTGTCAGTCAATATCAGAGATTCCAAAAGAGCTGCGCAACTGTCAATCATTCCAGATCCATATAGGCAAAATGTGTAAAGGTTGGAAAGACTGTCAATGCCAATAACGATCAAATAAAAACATGTCTCAGGGAGCAGAAAGGAAAAAGGAGGCAGAATGACTGAGCTGAGTAATGACAAATATGGCAGAGAGGACAGACACAAATGGAAGGACGGAGCAATGGAAAGAGAAACACGTTAAGACTTCAATTACAAGAGAGGAGGCACAGAGTACTCACCCTTTCTGCATTAGCTCAAACACTGCAGAGAGAGACAGAGAGAGAGAGAGAATCAGCTAAACAAAATCTTAAATACCATTCATGTCTCATATCTTGTATATTTTCCTTATTTTTCTTGGTCTTGGTAGTTCAATGGTTTGTTTAGTGTTTGTAGTTACAAGAGTAAGATATGTGGACTTCTTGATGTCCATGAAACGTTTATGGTTATGTCCTAGTAACTTAAGACATTGGAATTTAAGTTCCAAATTTACCAGAGTCACGCTTAGAACCGAAAGCAAGACCCTTAACCCTCTACTGCTCAGCTTGTATTGTGTTTTACTTATTAGTTGCTTTGATTAAAAGTGATTTCCAATCAAATAAATATAGAAAGTAGTTAAAAGTAAGGAACTTCGACTGTAGAAAACATGGACAGCGCATCATCTCTAAAAAGTGAAGAAACCATGGGTCTAGCTCCCCACCTGGCTGGCTGCAGTATAATGTGTAGCCCCGCCCATCCCCATGTGTTTCAATGACAAAACAGCCTATTTTCCATGTCACTTTTCTCATCTGAACAGTCTTTCCATCTACAGTGTCTAATTCAAACAGTTCTCCCTATGTTGATATCGGCAGTTTTTAAAAAAAATTTCCCCCAGAAATTAGTTTTTAAAACATTATTCTACCATATTGTAAGAAGGCATGGATACACTTGGGAATGAAGTGATTGACAGCCTTGGCTGGAAGAGACCAGCTGTAGCACCTGCATTGCGCCCTGTCTATTCATTAGATACATCTACTTATTTGAAATTTTCCAGACACATGCACAAATACAAACTGCTAGCCATTTCTATTAAGATGTTTGAAACATCAAGAGGTTTAATAGGAAAAGGCTAGCTACCCGTATAGCCACCTTAATAGCCATATTTCAGTATTAACAACATCAAGCCAGCCAGCTACTGAAATTTGTTCGTCAGTGAACACATACACTACCAATAACATGAGGATGGATTTTATAAATAGGTTAGTTAGTTTACAGGGCGCTCGGAATAGTCATGTGTAACGAGTTACATGTGATGAATGGTTAACATTAGTCACATCAATGTTAGTGAATTTCCAGTTCATGTGATAAATGTACTTCCTAGACGCATATTAATGAAATATCTCCAGCTGAAACTATTTCAGCTCTCTGGATAGATGTAATAAAGAGAATTTGAGAACATGCCCATGTTTGTCTGATCATTTCTACCACTGTACATTGGGAGAATGGGGCAGGCCTACCAAAGGAGTAGGTGCACCTGACTTCGGCTCTCGTCTCTACTGCACAGACTCTGGCTCCAAATTTGACAACATGGCGAAGGTATTTTGGCTTCATTTCTATAGAATGGGAGGCAATGGAGCCACGCTGTCCATGTTTTCTACAATTGATGGTAAGGAATAAGAAACACGATGCTGTTGTACAACTCCAATTCTAAAAATGTTGGGACACAATGTAAAACAAATAAAAACAGAACTCAGTGATTTGCAAATTCTTTTTGACATATAATCAAATTAATATAATACAAGGACACGATATTTAATATTCAAACAGATAAATGTTATTGTTTTTTGTAAATGTACACTTATTCTGAATTTGATGCCTGCAACACATCCCCAAAAAAGTTGAGACAGGGGCAACAAAAGACTGGGAAAGTTTTTCAGGGATGTCCCTGCTTACTCCAGCAAGATGATGCCACGTTCTGCACGTGTTACACCATCGTGGCCCCATAGTAAAAGAGTGTGGGTGCTAAACTGGCCTGCCTGCCTCCCATTGAAAATGTGTGGTGTATTATGAAGCGTAAAATATCATAATAAGCATATCTTAAGCAAGAATGAGAAAGAATTTCATGTTCAAAACTTCAAAAATTAGTGTCCTCAGTTCCCAAACACTTAGACTGTTGTTTAAAGAAATGGTGATGTAACACAGTGGTAAACATGCCCCTGTCCCAACTTTTTTGGAACGTGTTGCAGCCATCTAATTCAGAACGAGTGTATATTTACAAAAAACAAAGTTTATCAGTGTGAACATTAAATATCTTGTCCTTGTATTGTATTCAACTGAATATAGGTTGAAAAGGGTTTGCAAACCATTGTATTTTATTTTTATTTACATTTTACACAGCGTCCCAACATTTTTGGAACTGGGGTTGAAGGAAAATAACCAACTCCCAAAATGTTTTATTCCTTTTTATACCACAGCAATTTTTCAGTGTTGTGCTTTTTAACTGTTTATAGATGCATTAAATGTGAAATGCTCATGTTATGTTACATTACATTACAGCAGCTATAAACAGTCATTACCTCGCCAGGGAAAGTTAGCAAGAAACCAGAAAGCGCAAAGCCCTCTGTCCTGTGGTGTAAAACTTGCTGACTGTTACAAAGCACTGACACTGGAGACTCCTTCCATCAATGTTAAATAAAGGTCTTCTTACAGAAAGCTTCACCACATCAACGAACATATGGGTTTATTTTGTGAAATAATATTTTTAGCTGTTTATTATGTATATAGATTATGTGGCGTGTTTATAATACAAGTCCCTAGGATGATTTGTTACTATAGACAATATAACATCATGTTAGAACAAGTGTATTAATATTAACCTAAGCTTTGCCTTACAGTCGGTACTACAGTCAGACCAGCTGTTACAAAAAATGAATCAACACCTTCTAACCAATCAGTATGAAGAATTCAATAGTGCTGTGGTATAGCCTACATTACAGAAGCTTTGTCTTTTATTCGCTGGTGTAAATGCATCATGAACGTGCACTTCATAACAAGACAACTGCAACTCGTCAGCAGCTAATCATATCATTTTCTGTGAGTCACATGGTCAGACTACGGAGTCCTCCATTCTATCTGTGTGTTTGCGAAATTATTAGATTACAGATATCTCCCTGCAATATGAGTTGTGCATGGCTCATGGCACTGCTGTAACTCAAACCCAAATACCATCAGTCGGAAACAATAAAATACAGGAACCAACGTTAAAAAGTGACTTTTAAGCCCCATTTTGGGCCTCATATATCCCAAATCAGTGACAAATTCATGGCAAGAACATTGATTGCTTTGTGAGCTGTGTGGAAGTTAAATCATGTGAATGATGACAGTTTTATAGCTGAAGATCATTATTCGTACCCATGTGCAGATTGTCCTCGGCTGGGTCATCCAGCACCTGAAAAAGAAATGGTATGTGGATCAGAAATTCCCAGAAGCCCTGCCGGGCTCCACTGGTGTTCATATCAATGTCAAAGAGACACTTAGTATGACCTAGAACTTGACAAACTAGATTATATGTACATGTAAGACATGAGTGAATAAAAGAAGACGAGTAAAAACAAACCATGTCCCCAGTGGAGAAGGTTTATTATCTCTTCAGATTTTCCTATAATTATTATTGAAGCTTCAAACCAACACAGTTATACACAGTTATTACTAACTAGTAATAGAGCAGGGGGTGTCACATTCCTCTCTTTTTCACCTTCATTGATCCCTCTTGATCATTCATTCTTTAAAGTTAAATTACATGTAATTGGGTACTTGAGTAATTGAGTCCCTTTCCCTCTTCTATAGTTTTCTATTCCACATTCAAGACTCAATTTATTGCGCTGAAGATTTCCTAGTTCAATAACTAGCTGATTCAGACTACACACTGCCATTCATTCATTCATTCACTTAAAAACAAAGGGGTGCACAAAGATGCATCTTTTGACAATCACTTCTTCCCAAAATGATTTTATAAAGCTTTGACTTACCTCCACCAGTTTGACTATATTCAGGTGATCCAGCTTCTTTAGGATGGCGATCTCTTGATAAACCCTCTCAAGGGGCCCGAGCACTTTTGGCTGTTCTCCCAAAGCTACTTTAGGGCCTCGAGGAGGAGGACGACCTGCACACAGAGCACCAGCATATTTAAACATACGTAGTTTGACATCAATTTCTGGCATAAACTGAAAATACTAAATTTCATGCACTTTTTTTTTTTTTTTTTTGCTTGGCTGACTCTGGGGAAAAATCTACAAGGGTAAACTTGTAGACAGTCTGTAGTAATACAAAAATGACAGTCATTACTATTTGAATCCATTTAAATAAATTGGTTAATTAAAATTGTTAATGGCAATTTTTAATTAACATAGACACCCCTGCTGTAACTTGACACTGTGGGAAAATGAACAACATATTCTTAAGTACTATATACTAGTGAGTTCAGACCAAAGACAGAGGTTAATCAGGAAAACGTACGTGGAAATCCACACTGTTTCATCAGCTTTTTCTTAGATACCACTTTCATTGCCTGGAAAAAGAAAGAGAGAGAGAGAGAGAGAGAGAGAGAGAGAGAAGCAGACTGATAAACAGACATGTAGGAAACAAAAGTATAGTATGTGTCACTGGTTTTCAAATGGTCTCCAAGAAGGAGGGATCTCAGGGATCTCCTGCTTTTCTTCCTTTTCTTACATCTGCCATAGAATAAACCCACCAATCACATTTATTTATGGAGGTGGCTGTCTGTGACTTTCAAGTGGAGACTTAATCGGTCCAACTTCCTTGAATCTCCATATTAATCAAACAAATGAGCCTTTGTATGCTGTAGTCAGGCCAATCCCCCTCATCCAAATCTAGCCTTAATGGAGCACTCCAGGTTCACAGTGGCTTTCAAGTGATTGGAAGTGATTATGGAAATCCATGAGCAAATATTAGAATTCACCAGTGAATAACTCAGCACAGTTTCTGAAGAGTAATCAGTACTTCAAGGGTGGTTTACCAATCAGCAGGAAGGAGCTTGGCCAAAAAAAAAGTACAAGAAAAAAGGGCAAAAAGGAGAAAAAAACCCCCACAAGTAAGTCAGATAACTAGTTTAGTTGTGTAGTCAGAAGCTAAAGTCAGGGTTTGTACAGCTGTTGTGACGTGAAGGTGGATAATCTCAAGGTGGACACTTTTCTTCTATCTCACAGATCTACATTTACATTCTATACATGTTGTATGACGTTAATATAAATTGAAAAGGTTGGAGAAAAATCAGCAGTTAAATAAAAGTAGTCAGTAGGCAAATTCTCGTATTTGAACACCATTGAAGCAAATATGATGACAATGTTATGACGATTCAATTTATTAACCTCCGATCGAAATGTGACCAACTTTGTAATAAAATCTGGGCTGAATCTGGATTAGGCCTACCATTATTTTGGAATGATGATGAAACCTTTACAAATCACTTTGCTAGCCTGTTAAATTATTTACACATCAGCTAAACATGTGAATTTTTTTACACCCCTGTTTGTCCTTTTTAATAATAACTGATTTATGATTGTTGCACTGATTATTTCCAATTGTTGCCTTTTAATCAACACATCGATCCACATTGTCAGATCGGTACATTCCTATAAAATTCTGAGTAAAATAAGATTGAATTCATATGAACAATTCTAGCTACTTAGGTAACTTTACTAATGGTCAGTTTGTCACTTCAATGCATGAATTATGCATGTCATCAATTTCTGTACCGCAGAACTTGCAACATGCTTGAGGAAAGCATCTTCCGGTCTCAGTTTAAACACCAACTGTGTAAGGGTGTAGTTAACAAGAAGATTAGCATTTATTATTTGTAGAAGACACCAGTTTTACACCAGTTTTGCCCCAAGTGCAAAATGTAACTCCATCAAGATAACTGGCACTGCAGCATCAGTGGCTGTACAATACACTTTTCAAGAGAAACCAAACTAGCTGCAAAAATTATGAAAATATAGAATCCTCTTCTTTTCAACCAAATGTTATTTAGTCTAGTTGTAACTAAAGATATTCAAAAGTAAGCAAACTGCAATATTCTTCAAACACCTGTAAAGTTATAAGCTAGTGATCATAGGGTATTATGATCATTTGAGTAGGAGTGGAAAATGCTCAAGTACTTGTATTTTGTTACTGTACTTGAGTACTATTTTGGAAGATATACACCTACTCATTCATAGGTTTTTCTGTATTTTGACTATTTTCTACATTGTAG
>JAOTRR010000032.1:7750812-7761956 GCA_028570945.1 Gogo arcuatus
TGGTATCACTGTCACAAGACAATGCAGCAATTTATTGATGTGAAATACACTACACAATTAAATGTTTCATATGCTATAATATTATTATTCTATTGAGGTTGATTTTGTGCCCTTACAAATAAATATTTTGCTCATACACTCATCAGGAGCTCCACTTTTAGGCAGTACCTAAATATCTATATTACTGTCGTTTGTTCCATGCTGCCATTGCGAGATATTTGAAAGACGGATAGCATTAACTGCCACCGCTATGCCAATTACACACTTAACACATAATATTAAACTGCTGGACCAAATGAATTCTCCCAGATATCTAGATAATCTGATTGCATTAGACCTGGCCAGTACCTGAACATGTATAAAACAAAGTACCAAAACTGTTACAAATTTACTGCCTAAGCACTACAGTTTCAGTTTCCTCTTTACAACATCAGGAGGATCTGGACATTTTCCTCCACAAAGGTCACTCAGGTAGACCTGGCACATCTTCCCTTACATGCTTTTTGACCCGAGCAACTGATCCAAAATGTAGCCGTACAACTTGTTTTCAGTCTCCAAGTTATCCCCCTACTGCTACACTCACTTCCTGTGGCAGCCCAGATTTAAAGCACTGATGCTTGCCTACACACAAAAACAGACCCCCACCTACCTGAAGACACTTCGGTCTTTACATATAGCATGCCTTGACTTGACCCACCATTCCACAAGAAAGACATGGAAGACATGCATGAGAACTCTTCTCTGTTCTGGCAGGTGGTGGAATGAAGGTGAGTCACTGGCTAACTCCAACTGAAGACCATGCATTTTCAATAAGCACTAATTTTAAAGAGGAGAAAAGGAAAACTGTTTTGGTTGCTGTACCAACTCATCGTATGCTGAACTCCTCTCTAACAGGGAGTTAGCTTGATGGTATTCTTAGACCATGACCCATTTGCACTAGCATGAGGATATGTTTTGCTGGAGACTACAAAGCACTTATGTAAGATGCTTTGGATAAGGACGTCTGCCAAATGCTGTAAACGTAAAAGTAGCCTAGGTGCCACTGACAGCAACTGAACAGTGGGCATCTCTAGATAAGCATGGCTGTCCATACATAATTCTGAGTTCATGCATTTTCAACCTCTTTATTACATTACATTACATTACTGCAATGCACAACTAACTGGATGATCTTCTGTATCCATCAGCAAGCTCCAAGTTGCCCAAAATTCAGCAGTCAGGAATCCTACAAAAACTAGAAAAATGATTCCCAAAGTTTCTTCTTCCTTACTCCATCCTAGGCATTATTACAAATTGTCAGCTTACCTTGACTTGCTCATTGGAGATCAAGGCACTGAGGTCTGTGTTGAGATTGTATTGTAAATAGCACTATACAAATTGTATTGTATTCAATTCTAAAACTCCATAAAGAAGAATCTACTCAAAACTCTGGCGTCAGACTTCCATCCCTTCTTTCAGTTTGACAACCAAACACATTGGCACCCAAAAACCCTCCTTTCAGTGTTCTAGTAAAAATCAAACAGGTCCAAACATCTCCCATAGAACTACAGGTGGCTGGAAAGTTTTGGACACATTCCAGGCTTCTGAATTGCATCCAACGTGGAAGACCTTTAATGTTAAAGCACAAAGTGTTCTGGCTACTGTCTGCTAGTCTTAAGTCTTAAGCCCTACAATGCCATCACTCAGTGGCTATTCAAAACAGTTTCAGGACAAAAAGAAGCAGAACGTTTCAAACCGCATTAGTGCTGAGGCTTTCACACAACTGTGAAAACATTTTCCCTGAGGAGGGGCGAATCTCATCATTTGTGGCTTCTGAATGGATGAAAGAGGAGATGATGAAAGTGACTGCTCCAGGTATTTCAGATTTATTTGCCTCAGTTGTGCAAGACAAAAATATAATAAAGCAGTAGCTTGTCTAGTAGATTCGGCATGCTCCTCTGCTTCCGTCTGTCACTTTTAATTCCAGTCAGTGAGTAGAAGTGATGTTTTTTGGAGACAGGAGGAAGAAAGGTATAAAAAAAAAAAAAATGGCAGTGCTCTCAAAGTCTTATAATATCACTTACAAAGGTTCTGCGAATAAAGAAGCAGAATGGAGAACAGGGGTGTTGTGGGAGACTTGGATTAATAAAAAGAAATATGGAATAGACCTCAATCCATCAAGGGGATCACTTCCTAAAGCAACTAAACAATCTAAGGAATACACCAACATTTCTCAACCTAATCTCTATCTCAGGGGTTCCTAAACTAGGGGTAGTGACCTCACATAGGGTTTGTTTTGGTTTGTCTGTTGCTGACATGCTGGATTACATACAGGATATTTCTAATTCACTGCACAATCACTTTGCACTGTTGAATTATTGATCTACTGTATCAACGATCTCCATCTGTACAGGTACATACGTACCTTGTAGTTCAAGTCTCAGTATACCAAGTTTTTATATAGTCCGGTTACCTCAGACAGATCTTTTTTTTTTAATTTTTATTGTGCATTTTGCTTTTCTGGTGTTTTTGCTTTTTATTGTGTGTCGTACCAAGCTACTGGATGCCTAAAATTTCCTTCGAGATCAATCAAGTGTCTGTCTGTCTGTCTGTCTGTCTGTCTATCAATAGATCTATTTATCACTAGTATAGGAGTTCAGTAATAAAAATGAACAAATTTCTCCATCCATCTACCTCTCCTAGTTTCTTGACATCAAGTAACTCTGACTATAACCAAAGTCAATTTAATGAACACAAAAATATACCAAAACATTGACTGAATATGAATTTACAAGGGTGACAGTAAAAATTGCAACAGGTAGCCAAATCCAAATGAACAATCTAAAACCAGCGTCAAAAAACAGGCTTGGGTCAGGCGATCAACAAACTTTCAAGGGCAAAACCAGAAAATGAGAACATAATCAAAACCAAGTAGTGACCATAAAATTCAAAGGCTTGGAATCACCATGAGGTAAATTCAGATCGAGACTTCACATTGAGTGTGACTGAGTCTGGGATATTTACAGTATGTGTGAGTGCATTGTGATTAATTAAAATTAATCACTATATCCATATTATATCATCATATTGCCCAGCCCCAGCATACACACAAAGTCCTATCTCTAAAAGGACAGATTATACATATTTAGAGCTTCATTTACAACTACTTTTTTCTCTGCAATACTTTCTGCTTTCTCTCTTTTACAAATACAACACAAGAAACCAAGGTAACCTGACTTTACAATATGACAATGTACAAAACGGAGTGGTCTGTGAGACACACAGACAGACACACAGACAGAGAGAGAGAGAGAGAGAGAGAGAGAGAGAGAAAAAAAAGGGAGGACTGCAGTCACTGTGGGCTGAGTGAGTGCCTAAAGCCGAGGAAACCCAGGAGGAGAGGATTAGCTCAGATAATGACTATGCCGATGACACAGCGCACCCCACACATATGCACACACTCCAAGGCCATGCCAGTGTGTGTTACCGTACACTGCACATCAACAGTGTCTCTATTTTCAACACAAGCTTTAATAAGAACAGATTTAATAGAATTCATCAGTGGCTGCAACCTTCCACAATTATGGTTTAATACGTGATCATGAGGCATGAAATGAGAAGGTCACAGAGTCATATTGTGGTCAGGGGTTATATTGAACTGCTCCATTGAATACCTCTCACACTCGTTGAGTTGGTTAACTTCCAGCTATCACTTCAGAAAAGGCTAATTAGAAAACTGCACAGATTGAGTTAAAGTATGCAAGCACTACCAGAGTTATAAGAAATCCATTTTATGATTCTTATACCCTTTGTGCACAGTGCTACCTCACAAGCATACTAAAGCTCTGGAGACCTTCACCGTTATAATAGACTGTGAGGAAGCATAATGAAGTGAGTCATATACTCTTTCCAGCATGGTTAAACCATGCGTGTCTTTAATTGAATCACCCAGATTCAATATCTGTCCATCTCAGGAACAATTAATCTTCTCTTAAATGACCAACTCCAAATCAGTTGGGTTATTACAAGCAGCAAACTGGAAGCATGATGGAAAACAGTAGGCTGACCTCATCCTGCAGGGTCAGATGTAAAACAGACCAGAAGCTAGCCCTGCCCAGGTTCACCTGGGGGGAGGAAAATAGGCACATAGGCAATCAAGGCCAAATCCAGAGCTTACCTTTCGCCAGGGCTGGCAATGGAGGGATTAGAGGAAGAAGAATGAGATAGAAAGAAGGACTGTATTGCTACACAGAATGTAGGTATGGTCCGAGTAGGGCTGCTTGAAATTAAATTGGCGTTGAAAATTAAAAGAAATAAGATTTATTATAAAATCTTGCAATTTTTGTATTTTTATGAAACAACTTTTCCCACACTGTCAGTGTTTAGCATGTTGTTGTAATCAGCTGAAAGACAGAGTAGCTGCGAGGAAAGGAAATCTAACCACCATGGCAGTGTTTAGTGCTGCTTAGCTAAAGATAAGTTAGTTGTTTTGTTTAGTTCTGGTCAACAATGCCATGTTCTTTCGTGTGTTTGATAGCCGTCGCGTACGATAAAGTTACGAACATACTCCGAATGGCTGCAGATGAAGCAATGCAACATGTTTACAACAGTAGCAGAAATGCAGTCCACGTCCCCCGTGTTTACAAATGGAGGTTGCTGTACTATGATTTAGGGGGATTCATAAAAACACACATACGAAATTTTGGGGGGGAGCCGCAGATGGATGCAAAGGAGAAGAAAACGGCTGGAGTAATGAAATGAACAGGTGGATGGAAAGAGATGGAAATTTTAAATCAGTATTAAAATTATTAAACAGTGAGGTAACCGTCCAATCATACACCATGACTTACAGTGATATAACAACCTTAGATCCAGGGTAGTGTTTCTAGAGACAGCCATAGTGTCTCCTGCCTGAGAGCATCCTCATCAATAAGACCTTCAGGTCAAAGCCAATCATTGTTTTATCCCCGTCTCTCCATCATCTCCCCATCACAACCTCTTTTTACCTGATACTTTGCAACTGTCACAACACATCATCACCATTAACTGGGTATTTATTTATAGGTCAGCCTGTCCGTCAGACACCTTTTTCTGTGTCTGTGTGTGCATGCTTTTTTTTTTTTTTTTTTGGTAAGATATCGGAGACTGAGGTCAGCCAAACCAAATACACAGTCATAAAGGCAAAGATTAAAATTAATCACATCAGGGGATCCCTTTGATAGCATTCTGGAGAGCACACAAAGCTAGTCTTAAAAAAAAAAAAAAATCACTTGCGGTCAATTGTGATTCATAAATGATGAATGGTGGAATTTCAGGGCTGCCTTGAGAGAGTTTGGACTTCACTCAACTCTTTACTCTTTCAGCTATAAAAAGCAACCAGAGAGGGGGATCTGTATCATGCACAAACAGGCACTCTCTGCCTCATTAAAAATGCTTAGCCTTCAGCAAACAGTGGATGGATCCAGTGTTATAACATAATATTAGCTTAAAGGTTAAGTTATTTTCAAATGTTTTCCATGGAGTTGCCTTTCCATGAAAGTAGCTGAAATCCTGCCATGTTTTTCATTAAATGTTGTCTTGCTTGGCTTTCCACTTCCTAACATTCCAGCTCCATTTTCTCATTCAGAACAAATCAGAATAAAAAGCCAGAGAAGTCCAAATCTGCATTTCCACTAAAGCCCCAGTGAGGCAAAATCCATGACTGCTTTCTAAACAGATTAAAGTTTGTCTTATAGGTAACAATATACAGAACTGCACACGTACACAGATAAAGATAGATATTTTCGAAACCATAATTTTTGTGTGTTTTGGCCTCCTGTCCACACCAAAACACCATTTGCACTGAACACGAAGTTTTTCAAAAATGCTCTCCATGCTGGAGAAAGCAAAAAAATATCAAGGCATATGTGCACACAGGACAAAGCAACTTACATTTTTGAAAACTAGGAACAGGAATCCTTGTTAGTGCCATGTTAGTGTTTTTCCACATTTCGAATTCTCTACCGCTCAATACGCATGGTTGTAATGTTATTCTCTTGACATAAATTATTGGATACAATCACTTCGCTAGCATTAGAATGTCTTTAAATTATTGTACGATTTCCAAATATGTTTGCTGACCACAAACAAAATGTTATGGAAATCTGGATATAGATTTAGAGCAAGCAGGAGGTGACAGTGGCAAGGAAAAACTCCCTGAGAAGTCATGAGGAAGAAATCTTGAGAGGAACCAGACCACAAAAAGGAAATCGTCCTCTTCTGGGTGACACGCGGACAGTGAGATTACAAAATATTCAGTCTACAGTTGCAGAAGAGTAAACAAACAGTACCAAGTTTAAAAATCTAAAAGTATATTATGTATATTATGGATGAGTCCTGTGATGAGCACAAGACAGTCTTTATGATTACAGCAGCAGTTCTTGAGTACAAGTCTACAATATTCAGGTGAGATTATCCACTGAAGAATAAACTGTTTTTGGGATGTTCAAATCTTTAGGATATCCATATGCAATCCATTGGGCTGTCTGGTGCGGAAAGCCCCGAATAGAAGTAGAGCATCAGGACGTTTGCTGCATGTTTAATATACCAAACCTGACTTTGGGATCCTACAAACATTTGAATATTTTACCCTGTGTTCCCTGGTACTTTAGTCTAGAGTCAATTCAGTCTGTCTCCACCCAAACACCATACACATTTTTTTCTACAGTGGCTCTAATTGCTTAATCCATCTGTGTCCTTGCAAACCCTATTTCCAGGCTTGATCTTAAACCATTATCTGTGAGAGTTTGTAGGCAAGCACTCCAAGAACAAGTACCTCATAGAAAAGGGGATTTTAATGAGCTTGGCTCGCTTATGCTCAGAGACAGGTGGAGATCACCGAGGATTCAGGTGTCCAACTGACTGGCTGGCAGTATGAGCACAGACCTGAAAGACACTCTGCTTGCAGGCACATATGATAGGGATTTTTTATTTTTTTTTACATTATACAGTGAGTTTGAATGTGCAATAATTACTGCTTTCTACATTTATACTTTTTTTCTGTTCAGTAATTAATTATGACTTCAAATTTCAACTAAAAGTACAAACCCATTCAGGTTAATGAGCATCGGATTCTGGTTGTATAATGCAAAATGGATTCTTTTGCTATGTCTATTCGGCGTTCTTAACAGGAACTTGAAATGTCTCCGAACTGGTTTGAAAATAAGGCTTTCGTGAACCGCCTACACAAAAGAAACTGATTAAATTAACAGGGATAAAGTAATAAGTAATACTCGACTAAATCACAACGTTCCTGAGATCTCTCTCTCTCTCTCTTTCCTCTCTCACTTTGTGTGGGTGTGTGGACGTCTGTGTGTGTTAGTTGGTTTGTTGGGTGATCAAATTTTCTAAAGCTTGTGTAATTGCGTCACCACCCTGTTCCTGCAAATCCAATTAAGTGGAAAAGGTGGCATGTAAAGAGCAGCCATGGGAAATCAAAACAGCCCCCACCAGTGTGTGTGTGTGTGTGTGGGGGGGGGTCTATGTGGGTATCCACAAGGATAGGAATATTTGTCTGTTTTGACCTTGGGAGGACATTTTGCTGGTCCCCACAAGGAAAACTGCTTTTGCTTGAAAGAAAAGAGGCTTGAACTGAATAACACAATGATTGAAAATTCAGAAAATCCATTATAAATATATAAATAAAAAGAAGAGTGGGCAAGAGTTCATAATAGTACAAAAAAAAATAAATCAAGATATTCCATTACTGGAAATTACGTATCTCTATTAAATCAAATCACTTAGCTAGATACATTTACAGCTTTATCTCGGTGACTAAATTTTTTTCAATTATGAAATACACAGACTGTTGCAGTACAATTTCATGTGAACATTCATAGCAGGTCAGTAAGCTGGGGGGGGGGGGGCACATTTCTATGTCACTCCTCAACAAAAGATGCAACATGACTATTATTATTACTTCTTTTCCAATATATACTTATCTAGTTGTGATTCTGCATTCTAATATTTCTAGGCCTCTAGAATCCATTGTCTTCTTATATTCACTAATGTGTGGCATTTAACCAATATTTCTATTTACTGTTCAGACAACACTGATGTTTTAAATGTTTTTTTGTGTGGAAAAGATCAGGACAAGTTTGGAACCACCACGACCTAAAACTGGCTGTCCAGCCAAACTCAGTAACCAAGCTAAAGGGGTGTAAGCAAGGTGAGCAAGAACCCAAGAAGGGGTCAGCAAGGTGAGCAAGAACCCAATGGCCATTCTAACAGACCTTTAGAAGACTTCCACAGAGATAAGAGAACCTGCAAGAAGGGCAACCATCTCATAAATACTCCATCAATCAGGCCTTTATTGTAGAGTGGCTAGACAGAAGCCACTCCTGAGTAAAAGGCATATGGCAGGAACTTAAAGGAGTCTGAGAGCATGAGGGAAAACATTCTCTGGTCTGACGAGACATAAATAGAACTTTTTTTGTTCGAACTCCAAAACTTACTTACATCAACTGGCTAATTCCATCCCTACACTGAAGCATGATGGTGGTACCATCATGCTAAGGGGGGGCTTCTCAGCAGCAGAATTCTTCTCAGAATTAGAGGAAGGATGAATACCTGCTCTAGATTACATTAATGGCATTTAGCAGACACTCTTAGACATACAACGTACACAGAGCAGCCCAGGGAGCAATTAGGGGTTAGGTGCCTTGCTTAAGAGCACTTCAACCATTCCTGCTGGGCCAGGGAATCAAACCGGCAACCTTTTGGTCCCAAAGCTGCTTCTCTAACCATTAGGACATGGCTTCCCCATGGCTCTAGAGCACATACAACCTAGACTGGGGTACAAGTTCATCTTTCAGCACAGCACCAACCCAAAGCATACAGCCAAGACAACACTGAAGTGGATTTGGGACGCGTTTCTGATAGTCCTGATAGCCCAGCCAAAGCCCTGACTTGAACCCTATGTAGAGGGACCTGAATATGGCAGTTCATAGACTCCCCGTTCAGTCTGACTGAGCTTGAGAGGAGGAATGGGAGAAACTGCCCAAAACCAGGAGTGAAAAGCTTATAGAGACCACAGCTGTAAACGTTGCCAAAGCACTTATCTAAATGAGAGATTTCAGGTCCTGATTTTTAATTTGTAAAAGCTTGCTTTGTCATTATGGATTACTGTGTGTGGATTGAGGGACAAAAAAAAAGAAAAGTCAGTTTAATCCACTTTAAATGAAATCTATAACACAATGAACTGTGCAAAACCTAAAGGAGTCTGAATATTTCTAAACCCACTGTAGATTCAATTTACCAATTAATCAATGAATGAAGGGCACTCGTATTTGACTTTATAATATGGAGTAAACTCAAACAATACTGCTGCTAATAAAACATCTGAGTTTCTACATAGCAAACCTTTAAACAACATGTAAAGCTGTGTTTCTAACAGAAACAAGTCATAGCATGAAATGTGCCATGGTTGAAATGTATGGAAATTGTAAATATCGGTTTAAATACAATGTAAGAAAAGGTCAGAGTGAGGTACCTGTTGAGCTAAAAATCAAACTGCAATTGGCTACTTTCATACGAGGTCAAATAGGACTGTACTGACACTACGTTTTCAAAAATCACAATAAGTGTAACTTTTATGATGGCTAATGATGTCACAATATTGTACTTATATTGAAATTACTGCATATTTATCTGAACCTGGGCTGCATTTCAACGTCACCATATTCAGTATCATGACTAGTAGATTACTGTGACATTTACATACTTGCAATTGCTTAAAGGTTTTTGGCCTGAATGTAATGGAAATCTGTGAATAATCTTTCCATCACTTTGAGCATGATGAGACATGTAGCCTAAATGATGATTCACACATACCTAATGTCAAGTGCAAAAATAATTACTTTTCAAAGAAAACAATTACACAAAAATCAAAATGCTGTTACCCGATTCTGATTCACTTGTCTTTGTATACCATTCCTGCCAACCGTAGCAGGCCAGTTCCAGTAGCTCGACCATAAAGTACTTTAATAGCCCCTTTCTAACTGCCTAATTAAATCTGCTGCGTGATGCCGGAGTTACACACTGCAGACATCTGGCATGGACTTTAACAAAAGCTGAGACCTACGCTAGGTTCTGTGACTAATAAATAGTCCAAAAATGCCATTCATGGCCATTAAACATCTAGCTTCTACGCATGGGAAAACCTCCAGCCCTAATGAATCATCACTAAGATTTCATATCCCTTGAATCATGTGTAAATGACATTTCATATCATACTTTCTGCAAATATTAATAAAACCAGACAGTCTATAAACAACCGCCTCTGCTCTGGCTTAATTGTGAAAAAAAGCCTGCTTCAGAAACCTCTGAATGAAATTAGTATTGATTTAGAGAGACTATATTTTATTGGCAGTGCACTAAGAAATACAAAGTTTGAAAGCTTTTTGGTTTCTGTGTGTATTCGGAAACCAGCAGTGATGAGAATTGGGCTGTTTCTGAAATGTCAGTGTTAATCACCTCAAATCTAATTCATCTAATGATACTGATAAAGATTAGCTTAGATGTAGAGTAGATGCTCTAATAAAATAAATTAATTATCTCTCAATCAAGAAGCCATAAAGCAAAAAAAAAAAAAAACCATATCTTAATAATAACAATAAAAATAAATAAATAAATAAAAAATAATAATTAAAAAATAATAATTAAAAAATAATAATAATAATAATACTCAATTCACACTCATTCGTTCATTAGATTTTTAAATGTTAGCACATTTAAAATGAGCTAATTTACAGGTGCTGCTGGTGACATCCAATGTTAAAATAAAGTGGCCACAATTTACAACCCCATTTCCAAAAAAGTTGGGATGCTGTATCAAACGTAAATAAAAACAGAACGTGATGATTTGAAAAATCATGGAAACCCTATATTTTATTGAAAATGGTGCAAAGACAAAATGTTGAAACTGAGAAATTTTATTGTTTTTGAAAAATATATTCTCATTTTGAATTTGATGCCAGCAACACATTTCAAAAAAAAATTAGGACAGGGGCATGTTTACCACTGTGTTGCATCACCTTTACTTTTAACAACACTGTAAATTTTGGGAACTGAGGAGACCAATTGCTGTAGTTTTGAAAGTGAAATGTTGTTCCATTCTTGCCTGATAT
>JAOTRR010000032.1:7785905-7798027 GCA_028570945.1 Gogo arcuatus
TCACCATTGCAAACAAGAAAGGGCTCAGAGCCGATCCTTGATGTAATCCCACCTCTAAGCCATCCATCACTCCGACCGCACACCTCACCACTGTCAAACTGCCCTCATACATATCCTGTACTACTCTTACATACTTCTCTGCCACTCCTGACTTCTTCATACAATATCACACCTCCTCTCTCGGCACCCTGTCATGTGCTTTCTCTAAGTCCACAAAGACACAAAGCAACTCCTTCTGACCTTCTCTATACTTCTCCATCAACATTCTCAAAGCAAACAAAGACACAAGGCACCATATCTCTAGGGCTCTTTTCTGGCATGAAACCGTACTGCTGCTTGCTGATCACCACCTCTCTTCTTAACCCAGATTCTACTACTCTTTCCCATAACTTCATGGTGTGGCTGATCTACTTTATATCTCTGTAGTTACTACAGCTTTGCACATCACCCTTATTCTTGAAAATTGGTGACTCAGCATAGCATGTTTAAACACTCACACTGAGCACTATGTACTAGAGTGCTGTGTATTATTGTTATTGTGTTGATACCTGATGCTGACCTGATACTGAAATCCTCAAAGTAACCAAGCAACATTAGAGGCGTGATGGTGGGAGGCTTAATACGGAGTTATGTCCTGTGTTCACATGCAAGATTTGTGTTGTGTCAGTCAACATCACACACTTTGGTGAGTTAAAATATATGGGTTTGGATGCCAATTTAGCATTTCAGGCAAGTCCCAATAGCAGGGTCTAGTAAGAGTAAGTGTATACATTTAGATGGCTTTAGGGGCTAAGAAACCTTATTTCTTCCATTAACCTTAAAGGTTAATGGAAGTTGATTTTTTTTTATTTCTTACTGATACAAACAACCTGGAAAATGTTGAAATTAAGAAAGAAAGAAAGAAAGAAAGAAAGAAAGGGTATCAGCACAATTATAATTTGTGGCTGGTAAACCCCATTTTCGTAACTGTGATCTGGTCTGGTGTGCTTATTTGTGTTTACATGAACTTCCTGTCAGTCTGTTTATAGACACTCCCAAACACCCTTTCACTCCACCCCCATGTCGGTCTATTTGAAAAAGAAAACATCTTGGAATGTTTTCTTGGAATCTGGTAATTGCTTGGCAGAGCCAGATACATTTACTGTGAGCAAAAAGCTACACTGTGCTTCCAAAAAAACACCTCAATGACAAGAGACATAGTAAAGCTAGAATAAACACTGGTGTCACTTTTCCAAGATGGAGAAATGGATTACTAGTGAAGGAGATGAAGTTGGACCCAGAATTGCAATGTTCCTGGAAGTGTCTCTATGAAAATGTTTCTTAAATCTGTATAAAGCATTAAACTGTTTGAAAGACCTGGCCAGATTTACCTACTGAACCAAGTAGATAAATTTTTATCACTTAGAGTGCCGGGTAAGGTAAGGTTGATACTTTAGATCAACCACTTTCACAGCTAACATTACATACATTTCTAACTCCTGTGCAGCAAACGATGCTAACACCAGACACAGGTCGTGACGGTCAAGTGAAAAACTCATGGGAGCTCATTGCAAAGAAAAACAGGACAACAAAAGTACTCTTGACCATTCTTGTAGCAGCAAATTAGTATGAGCCAGATTTCATGTGTTTCTGTTGTGTTTTAAATTGGTTATCAAATTGTTGAATGGCTGAACGGGGAAACAGAACATGTCAGGCCATCACCATCACCATCAACACCAACACCCAGCATAGATTCCAGGGACATGGATTTGTGTACATGATCAGAAATGAATGGCGGGTTCAAGATTAAAAAAAAAACCCCAACTCATCCCAGTTTCCCCCAAACCACTAGAGTGCCAGTCTTGACCCATCTTGACTAATTAAGGAAAACTTGAAGAACCCTTTTTCCCTTTTCTTCAGTGTACCAAGTAATTTATCTAAATTTTTCTGACAGGTGTTCAGATGAAAATAATTACCAATACCACACCTGGTTAATCCATACACTCCTAGAAAAATGGTTCTTCAACAGTTCTTTAAGGGATCATTGGATAATTAAATGTTGTTAGCTTGTGAAAAGGAGTTCTGCTTGGAACCCTTTTTGTTGTTGGGTTCCACACTGAATGGTGGATCCAGAGCCTATCCTGGGAACATTGGGTGTGAGGCAGGAATATACCCTGGATCGGATGATAACCTATTCACACCTGGGGGCAATTTAGTGTAGCTTATCCACCAAAAGGTATGTTTGTGAGAGGTGGAAGGAAAATGGAGAACCGAATGGAAGAAACCCACACGGACACAGGGAGAACATATACAGAAACTCCACAAAGACCTCAGAGAACCTGAGCTCAGAATCGAACTTGGGACCCTGGACCATGGATCAGTGAGGCATCAGTACTTTCCAGAATATTAGCCATGTCACCTAGCTAATAAGCAGATGAGAGGTGTATGCTACCTTCTGTCTGATCTGTGAATTAATATGCGCTCAAACCATTTTTGTACATTGTTCACTGAATGGTTTTGATCTTATCATCACTGTATATTCAAATGTAAATCTAATCCTGGGTAAGGAATAATGCACTACTTAAATCATTTTTCACCAGATACTTTCTTACCCTTAGTCAGGCATTATATGGATGACTTATTTGTGGAAGGCTAATCTGCCCAATGCTGGGAATTATAGTGTCATTATATGGCCATTCATTTTGCCTCAGAGAACCGATATTAGACATTCTGCAAATGCAACAGTATCTTATACATGAATAGGTGATGCCACCCTTTAGCGTGCTCTTGGCCTTCCATTTTCCACCCCATATTCAAGACGTGGTACATGTCATTGCCATTATGAAGCCTGACTTGGCCTCAGTGAAGTGGGTTGAGGAAACCTGCAGTAGGCCACAATACTGTGAACACAAGGCTACTTTTAAAATCAGAGATGGTGATGAGTCATCCTTTAACATGACTATTATTGTTACAGATTAACCATTAGCATAATGCAGGAAGTATGGATCGTTGCCATGAGATAAGAATTGCCTCTCAACTATCAAACTGTAACTAATTAATTGGCACTGAACACTGGTGCACACATTCAAAGAATAATTCAACTATAATGCAAAAAGGCTCTATATTAAGTAATAATCATTCAGTGCATGCCACTTTCAGCTCTGCATGACTCAGGTAAAGTTTGATGGGCACTTTATCACACTTCTGAGGTTTTGCTTCCAGAAGTAACCAGTCAGTTTTCCCTAAACTTTCAAACAAATCTAACCATATGGATTTTATGCGTTAGACGTGAAAACTTGGGCTTTTATTTTGGACAAATCAATACAAATCAACAAATGTTAATCTTCATAAAGTTCTCCCTCATAACACCATCTATTTTAAATTTCATTAAACATTAATGATCTCTTTTGAGTGACCAATGTTTTTTTTTAATGTTGCTATTTGACAGATATATGTAAGCCAGTATTCTCTTGATCTGTTCACCTTTCTAGACATTAACAAATGCCCTGCACCATTTAGCTCTAGAGTTGTAGTGCACCTAGTGTTAAAAAATGGGAACTGCAACAAGCACTAATAGAGACACATTGGGGCAAGTACCACACTGCCCCATTCCGTGAACATTTTCAGTGGAGAAAGAGCAGTGGACAGGACAGTTAATGACAGAGTTGCCAGTTTGCCAATCTAGCTTAAAGCTACTCTACTCTATAGCCACTAAGATCTTTTATAGCAAATAATCACAATTAAATCTAATACATTTCTGCAAACAAAGGCAAAGTATAAGTGCAGATGTGTTTTGATGTACAGAATGATTTCTTTTGTAAGATGTATTGCAAAGAATGTAAGACCTAGTGGCCTTACATGGTGACCTTACCCATTCATGGTTTGCCACACGAAGGCTGAGGGAAAAAGAAGAAAAATGTGTCTTCCTTTGTCAATGCCTGAGTTTTTTGGGCTAGTTTCAGGTCTTTTGTGAGCTGTAATTGGGCCTTTTGATTTAATTTTCTTTGAGGTTATGCTGTTACTAATGTCATCCTGCTCCACCAATATCAATGGCCATGAGACCTGACCACCTTCCTGTCCTGACCAGATAAATTATTTAAGCATTTTACAAATAGCACCAGTTGGGATGGTAGATATTTTGTGACAAGACATGAGTAGGCAGCTTTTGGCTATTCCATCCCTTATAAAAGATATTATTACAGTACTTTAACTTAAGTCAACTTACATTTAACTGAATTTAAAGACATCAGGTTTATTGTGCTGTTGACCTGGTGTGATACTGCACATCACCAGTAATTATTAAACTGGCACTTCATAAATTAATAGTTATTAGTTATACATTTCTATAAGAGGCACATAGTGCTCCCAATTGGTGAAACAGAAAAGCTTTCGGATGGGCTGGTTTGAGTGTTTCAGAAACTGCTGATCTCCAGGGGATTTTCATGCTCAAGAGCTTCTAGAATTTACACAGAATGGTGAGGGAGAAAACAAACAAAACAAAAAAATTCAGTGAGCTGCAGTTATGAAGGTGGAAACGCCTTGTTGATGAGAGGTCAGAGGAGAATCTGGTTCTAGCTGACAGGAAGGCTACAGTAACTCAATTAACCACTCTTTACAACCATGATGAGCAGAAAAGCATCTCAGAATGCACATGACGAACCCTGAGCCAGATGAGCTACAACAGCAGAAGACCACATCAGGTTCCACTCCTGTCAGCCAAGATCAGGAATCTGATGCTACAATGGACAAAGGCTCACCCAAACTAGACTATTTTTAGGAAGCTTTATTTTTAGTGAACTATTACTTAAAGTGCCAGTTTAATAATTAATGTCTTGTGCAATACTTGGCATCACTCAAGCTCAACACAATTAATCTGATGTCTTTGCTTGTTTTTCCAAGACTCATTTCTATAACCATTTTTAAGCATTTTATAGAAACTTAACTACCTCTAAATAAAGTGGTAATCATAATTAAATTGCTGTGCAACACTCATCATAGATAAATGTTAAGAACATAATTCACCTGATTGTTGGGTTACGGACAGGTTTTCTTCGACATGCAGAGTCAGACTGTGTATAATCAATTGACACACCAAAGGATATGTATTAATGCGTACTTCTTGTGGTTGATCACTGAGGTGGTTTTACTTCTGCATCTCATACAGGTGCATTATTTTTCGATCAGAATAATAGAAAACGATAACTAATAGATTATACGGTACAATTTAATAATTACAGTGATGTGCAATCTCACACCAGGTCAACACCAGAATTAATGAGATGTCTTCCAGTTTAGTAGCATGTTTAATCTCATGTTTCTAAATCTACCCTATAAGTTTGATAAGTGTGTTGGGATAAGATAAATAATGATCAGTGCTCCTTTTGGGCAATTTTAGTAAGCAGGTACAATATATTGACTTATTAGAATGAGTATTTAAAGGTATGAGTGTTTTCACCCAGATTGCAAGACTGCACCACTCTCTGCAGTCGTTCTATCTGAATTGGTTGCTACAGTCCTTTAAAGAAAAAGATTAGCAATGAAAAGAAGAATATCAAAAATATATGAGGATGCAAATAGAAAGTGAAATCCCACTCATGTCTACCTGTTACAGTAGAAAACTATGGCATTTACTAACAAGGGTACAAGTGTAGAGGATGTTCCTAAAATCATATGTGGGCTACTAAAAGTCTTAGATCACCACTTGCTCATGATGTGCTGCTTGTGATCTGTGTAAATCTCTGATTATGGATTATTTCCTTCCATCATGTCAACATCCAGCTCACTTCTATTATCTATCACACAAGGAGCCATACAATAAAATATTTTTAAATTGCCTTTACATTCCAGTCTCTGTCAAATGATATCTCTCAAAGCTGAATTATTCTTTGTACATAACATTTGTGTTGAACATTAATCTAGAACAGCACCACCCTGCCATCTGGTGGCTACAAATAGTTATTACAATATAAAAAAGATTTTTTTTAAAAAAAGGCTCCACAGCACAAAAGACACCTGAAATAAATAACAAGATAAATAATCTTTATTTCCATGTCTTTTTCATATATATATAAAATTATGTATGCACAATCAATATTCCCAATGCACTGCAGAAATTCCATGATCAGTAGTGGGTACAAGGCTCCAGATGCTGCTCAAGAGAAACTGTGCACATAAACGAGTTGCCAGGTAAAGCAGGACAATTTATCAGTTAACACAAACAGGAATCTATATGATGTCTGTGTCTTTACCAAGCAAGTAAAACCTTTATGAAAAAACAAAAAAAAAAAAGCTCAGAACGGTCACCATTTACGGCAAGAAATCTTGCGAATTATGTTAAATAAATTAGACGATGTTGCTTTCCTCTGATAAACAGGTACACGGATGCACAGTTACAATCCCGGGCCCCTGGAGCCGCTGTACCCACCCCCCAAGCCCTTCAAAATATACACACGTTAAAAACTTCATCACCCAGCATTCAACATTGGCCTGTGTAAACCAGAATCTAATCTCAAATCAGCCCCTGCTCAAGCCTCCCTGTCTTTTACAACTCCTCTCTCTCTACATACATCACGTCTTACTTAAGTGGTTCTTTTATTAACTCTTATCTAGGTGCATTGCTTAAGCTTATATTAAATGTTGTACCATTTTAGTTTGAATATAAATCAATATCTTTTTCAGGGGTGAAGTGAACAGGGGCTGAATGGATCTGTGGGGGAATCTCAGCTATTCTCAAACCAACTTACTGTAAAAAAAACAAAACAAAACAAAAAACCTCAAATATTATTAGCATGATTCTTAACTTTATTTTACAACATTTCAAGCACAAAATAAGTAAAAGATCTCCATCAACCTTTAAAAGCAAACAATTAATAAGCAAACTCTATAAACAAACAGAACAAGATCCCCTGATGCCACGTCCTTGGGAGAGAAAAAAAAAGCCCAAATCATTAATTTCTTTTGCTGCTGGTAAATAGGTTAATTTTAAAAAAAACTTAAATATTACATACTGTATAGGTTTTTAATTACAGTAACAAGGTTCCATGCAATCTTTTTTTCTCCTGTACAGAATGGAAAGAGATCAGTAGTAATTAGCGAGGCTGTACAAGCCCATGGTGTCTGTTGCTTGGACTGCCAGTGGTTTGTGTAGCCACAGTGAGGGGATGAGGCCTTATTGCCGTTATGTCAGTATGTCGGGTGTCAAGTCCTACAGTCCGTTTATTTGGAATCGACCAGATGTACAACACAAACCAACCACTCCGTAGATGATGCCCGATGTTTCATGTATTTCTCGTAAAGTTCTGCCGGAGCAGTTCAAACCGGTATGATCGTTGATATATTATACATGGAGCTAAAAAGACTGCTGTCATGAAGACTTTTTTTTAATAAAATGGCCGCCGACACACTGTAGGCTATACGTTTCACATAAGCACATCTGTAACAATGAGAAGTGCATCAAGACTTGGACAGATATTACATTACATCTCCCAATATCTAAATTATCAAGGTCAACATAGTGGCACATAGGCAATGGAAGTAGCTGCTCTGCTAGATCCCTGCACACACACGCACGCACACACAAAGACGCACACTGGCCCATAATCAACAGATAATGAGAGCATTACACCTTGAACAGCAAAATGGACACGCTAAATAAACCACCTGGGTTCTTTCAGTCAAATACATTATTATTATTACTACTACTACTACTATTCATTAAAAAACATGTAGCTAGGTTGGAGAAGCACTGGAGGAGGTGGCGAGTCTGTTAACGGTAAAACTCCAGAGATTTTTTTTTTTAAGACAACGAAATGAATTCTGTCCGAACGGACCTTGAGGTTAAAACGAGAATGAAAAGGATACGAGCAGAAGCAAACCAGTTTAAATTTAAAAAAAAAAAAGACGAATAAAAGCAGTTTCGCATTCAAAAGAAAGTGAACATACATTCATGACACCTTGCTCTGTAATATTTAAATGTGTGTTTCTTTCTGTATGTGTGTGTTAAAAGCAAAGAGGCACCCTGTCCTCCCATGTGTGTGTATCCTTATCCTAACATAAAAGGCTTCAGGCCTCATGTTTATACATGCCGAGGCTTCTTACAGATTATATTTTACACGGAGCTGCGCTATTTTCTGAAATTTCTTTACAGCTCTACATCCTCTCTCCCTTACTCGCTAACAGGAATCCGAGCAAACAATCCTTTTTTGGAAATGGGTTTGCTAACAGCTCCTTGTGACTAGTGTTCCTGTGAAATTCATTTAAAACGTGAAAACAAGAGAAGGAGCCTGATAGAGAACCTGTTCGCTTCAGAGTCAGTGTGAATAAAGAGCTGTGTGAATCAGATAAATGACTCCTCAGCAGGTTTCCCCAAGAAAATACACGTGATAAGACTATCAGGACATTTCAGGGTGAGTAAACAAGCAAAAACTAAAAAATAAATGAAGTGCTCATGTGTAAACATCACCAAGTTGGGCCTACAGATTCCTTGGAGCTGCTCATCTGTAAAACCACAGCTGGCAGTTTTTTAACTAAAAAGCTTCTGAACAATTTTGAGGCATTGGAGTTTGACAACAAAAAAAAAAAGCGCATTTCCACCCAAGGAACTTTTTCAGGTACCTAGAAATGTTTATAGGTGGCAAGGATGTGTTCAGGTGTCCAGGAACTTTGAGTGTCTCCACCTGAGAGAACCTGGGATTTTTCCACCAGATCCATGAACCTTTTCAAGTCCTGCTTGATCTTAGGTACTTTTTGTACTGTTGGGGTGGGGCTTGCCTTGCTGAATGCTCCTTATTGGTCAACTGCAATCGTCACAGAATAACAAGTGATTACTAAAACTCATTTTATATCCCACATGGCACAGAACTGGCAACTTATTTGTGACAAAAAATGTGAAACTACGTTTGAAAGCTACATGAATTGTTCATATTCACACAATAATGTAAAATTAAAAAAAGGACACCGCAGCTCCAATAACTTCAGCTTCACTAACGAGGTGTTTTGACCTCGGTGGAAATGTGCCTTAAACAAAAAGTGTACATATGTGACTGGTCAATGAAACTGGCCTTGCATCTGTCCCTGTGTGCACGCACACGCACACACACACAGAGCTAACCAGATGGCGTTTCTCTTCCTGCACCTCCCACGGCCCTGTGATGGAATGAACCGTCCATCGGTGGCTTGAACCTGATCCAAAATCTTAATTCCACAAGCAAAACACAACATGGCCTTTAAATTTGGAACTTTTCCTCTGCTCTCCCAATTCTAACTCCACTAATATCTACTGCAGGGAAGTCAAAAAGCCAAATAAAAGAGAGTCCCTAATGAACTTTCACGGTTTATCATGCAACATTGTGTTATGGAGGCCATGCTTGTGCTGGTACACAACAACACACACATACGGACTTGCACTCAGACGCAGCCCAGATTGTTTCTAGTGGTGACCCGGCCTGCAGATAGGATAATTTGGAGAAGAGAAGCAAACAGGAGTGTGTGAGTGCTGCCTGATACATCATAAAAGGACAACGGGGAAAAGAGAGTGAGTGAGAGTGTGTGTGTGTGTGTGTGTGTGTGTGTGTGTGTCGGAGTGTGTATGCTGGAGCAGGAGGAGCCCTCTTAGAATTTCAGCTGCCGACTCTTCCTGTACCTCGCCTCTTCTTCACCTACAGAACAAACACAAAAGACGAAAAATAATGCATGAATATGCAGTGAGAGAGAGAGAGAGAGAGAGAGTCCTTTATGACAAACAGAAATGTCTTGAGAGGGATTAAGTTCTTAATCTTAAGCCCTTTGGGCCCCATTCTTCATATGGCACTTAGCAAATCCAAGATACCCTAGTTTTACTAATAATTCCAAAAGAGTTCATTTGACTCTTTAACCGCAAGACAAACCCCCCTTCTCTTTGAAGGAAAAAATACATTAAAAATAAGGCTAAAATTTTAACATCCACATTATCTTATGTGCTGTTAACAAATGGCTTAAACAACTGGATTATTATTTATTATTTATTTTTTACAATTGCACCATGTTTGTAAGTAAAAAAATAAAAAATACACAGAATGGTATGAAGAAGCGAGAATGGGGCTGATTTCTTTCTAGCCCAGACTGTAGATTCATGCAGCCTCATCAGTGACAGTCGTGTCCGGTTCCTTAGATTTGGTGATTGAGAAGGTTCATGTGAAGTACAATAGCGTGGGTAATAAACATGAATGAGGTGGATTACTGTCTCGATTGCTATGCTGTGGCATCGCTGGGATTCAAATTCAGAAATCAAAAATACATACAATCAACGTACAACTTATATAAAGGAATGACATAACATTAAGTCTGATGTTTGAATGAACCATAAAAAGTTTGCTATTCTGAAGAGATACAGCGCGATTATGGACTCGATACACTCGACTTGGCTTGAAATAGCAATTACGAATAGTGTTGCCCATCTGTCTTTCAATGAGTGGGTTTCTGTGTGTATCTGTAATTGTAACACCAAGTTATGATGATCAGCAATTCAACCACTGGCTAATAAAAATGCTCCTGAATCATGGAGATTCACACTAAAAGATTTTTTGGTGTGTGCACAATGTAGTAAAACTTGTGCATAATTTAATTTACTGTGACATTTTCATTTAATATGGCCATGAAATCATAACACACTTTACTTCATTAGCTCTTCTAATTTGCTGCTACTTGAACTAATTTATAGCCAAGGTTTAATTAATTTGTGTTCTCATCTACAGAAAATGTCAAGTTCAGTCTCAATTATGAAAGAAAAACATCCAGAACATATGTGCAGTATACAGTAGAGGCATCTTACAAGTCAATAATGCCATAAGAGGCAATAGTACTCTAACACATGCCCATGCCAAAGAATCTTTTTAATTAAAAAGATCTACAGCAAGGACTTGCATAAAACTAAACAGCAGCCTGCTTTTCAGTTTATTCATTTTCTTTAGAGGACAGCACGAATCAATCAAAATGCAGGCACAATTTTATTAATAAATTGAGAGCATGCTGGTTACACACTTCTACACTCTTTTAGCATCTCATAGCTTTGTTAAACTAAATAAAAAGGTACACGCACTGGCCACTTTAATAGGAACATTTGAATTCCTCCCAGTCATTCATGCACTTATCCAATCAGCCAATCATGTAACAGCAGCATAACACACAAAATCATGCAGATACAGAGCAGGTTCAGAGTTTCTGTTAATGTTCACTCCAAACATCACAATGGGGAAAAAATGTAATCTCAGTAACTTTGACTGTGGCATGGTTGTTGATGCCAGATGGGCTGGTTTGAGTATTTCAGAAGGTGCAGATCTCCTGGGATTTTTCTCACACAGCTGTCTCTGGAACACCTTTTGATGGCCAGACTGGTTTGAGGTGACAGGAGGTCTACTGTAAATCAAATAACCACTCTTTGGTGGTGAGGAGAAAGGCCTTTCAGAAAGCACAACATGCCAACCTTGGGATGGATGACCACATCAGGTTCCACTTGTGTCAGTCAGGAACAGTAATCTGAAGCTACAATGAGCGTAGGCTCATAGAACCTGGTTTCACATTTCAACTGTCCAATTTCTGTAAGCCTGTGCCCACTACAGCCTCAGATTACTGTTCCTGACTGAGATGAGTGGAAGCTGATGTGGTCTTCTGCTACTGTTGCCCATCTGCCTCAAGGTTCAAAGTGCTGTCCATTCTGAGATGCTTTTCTGCTCACCACAAGTGTAAAGTATGTTTGAGTTACTGTAGCTTTCATGTCCGCATGAAGCAGTCGGGCTATTCTCCTCTGACCTCACTTATCAAAGCATTTCCCCTCACAGAACTGCTTCTCACCTGATGATTTTTTTTTTTTTGGTACCATTCTGTGTAAACACTAGATACTCAGCACTTTCTGAAATAATGAAACCAGCCCTCACAGCACCAACAACCATGCCAAGGTCAAAGTCACTGATATCATATTTTCCCCAAATCTCTCCGTTCTTATTAAAGTGGCCAGTGAGAGAGAGAGAGAGAGAATGAATATATATATACATACACAGCTCTGGAAAAAATTAAGAGACCACTTCGATTTTTCTTAAATCAGCAGCTCTATGTTTGGCAGCCATTTCATTCCAGTGTCTGTGCTGGAATTCCAACACAAGCACACCTCA
>JAOTRR010000032.1:7812543-7824299 GCA_028570945.1 Gogo arcuatus
AGCTGCTTTGCGACAATTCTGTTGTTAAAAGCGCTATACAAATAAACTTGACAAAATAGCTTGTTTGTTTAAAAAAAAAAAAGTGTCACCTTTTTATGTCTTCTGGTACTACTTTGGTGAAGTGTCCTTGGGCTTTGAAAAAGCAATTTAAAAATGGTTATTGCTGCTATTATTGGAAGAGATTTAGGGAATAAGTGGTGGTGGTGTACTGTGTCTCCCCCCCACTTTGGCTGCCTTTGGGTGTTACATTGGCTCACCCCCCCCCCCATCCTGCCTGAAGCAGGTGTTGTCACCTCCAATGTTATCAAATTAGCAACTTGGTCACTAGATTTGGCAACTTTTAAACCCTCACTGATGACCATTGTTCCCAATCACTGATCGCTATTGTTCCAAACACCAATCAATGATCATTTCTCCCAACAACCAATCACTGATCACCACTGTTCCTTATGTCCAATCACTGACGACCATGGTTTCCTAGCAACCAAACACTGAGCCCAACCACCAATCACCTATCACCGTTATTTCAAACACCAATCACAGATCACCATTGTTTCAACGAATATGCAAATTAGTCTATGGTGCCATCTGGTGACTTGTGAAATTACTGAACTTTAAGACAAGGTCTTATATGCTTTAACTCTAGTCTAATCCTAACAAAAGAATGTAAAAAGCTTTACTGAGAAGTCTCATAAAACAGAAGGTTGAGAATTCTTTCTATTGTCAACAGTCTTGACCAGTGATATAATTTTTTTTACTTGAGGCTGGAATCTTCAGTCACTTAAGTGTACATGCACGAGTACAGCATGAAAAAAAATGCCTATATGATCTTCCTATAAATGAAACAGGCTGTAATGAGATACCGGAACACACACACACACACACACACCATAATCAAGTTATGCAGCAACTAAACTATTTCTACTGCACGAATGACCTCGTTGCCAAGACGACTGACTACTGCAGTTATTTGACGTTTGTTTAAAATGTAATGATGGTAATTTAGCCATTTAAAGTAAGAACATTATGAATTACTGGCACAACCTTGGTTTAAAATATCCAAAGTAAAAATAAGCCTATTGCCAATATTCAGTATAAAAGACAATGTGAAATAGAAACACAAATGCTTTTTTTTTCCCAATATGATATTTGAGTGAAATGGCATATTTGGGAGGGAATAATATAAGACAGGACTTCAGATTTATGCACTGGGGTTGATCTTTTTGTGTAAAGCAAACATGGATTCAGATGTAGATGCTAGCCTTCAGTCTATCAGCAACAGTACCAGCAACGGCTAACGTTGCTGCTTGGTAGTGCGTCTCACTGCAAGCTGACTCAGCATTTTCTGTTTGCTGACAGCTCAACGTTGGTAAAAATTAGAGGTAAAAGTCGTCATCGCCTCACAGTGAGGCCACAGTGCTCATGTTAGGGTACGTGGGAGTGGGTGATGGACTGCAGCACTGATACTGAGCCAGATGGATGAAAAAAAAAAAAAAAAATGGACTCACTGAAGCTCATCTGGTGCAATGCTTTCAATTTTCATGCTTCATCACCCACATGGAGGGATAACACTTTTTCTTTCTCTTTCTTTTTTATATAAAGAAACCTGCAAAATCATTAAAAAAAAATGCTGGCATTGCTGAGCTGAGGAGTGCAAGACAAGAGTATGTCCTGCTTCCTCATATCCTTGTGAGGACCTTCCACTGGCATAATTATTAATGCCTCTAATTAACATTAACATTAACCATAACCTTAATCTCAGTTTTCTTCGTAGGGACCAGCCAAATGTCTCCACAAGGTCAAAATGGTCATGCATTCCTATCCTTGTGGGGACATTTGGTCGCCATGGAAATATAAAACACACACACACAGCACTAATTCAAAAACACATCCTGGCTGATTGTTACATTTGGGGGCTCAAGTTATACAATCCATGGCCACTTAATTTGTGGCCTCAAAATAACAACTCAATTACTACCAAATATTCATGTGTGTCTATGCCTTACATAAAATAACCACTATGTCACTTCAGTGGCTTCATACTAATCTGTAAAACCAAACTCTCCCTGCACTTTATAAAACTGTTTATTTAAAGAAAAGATGACGAGATTATCATGGGTAAGTGTTTACCGACAAGACTTTGGGTGAGATCAATAATATCATCGCTCCAAGGCACCAAACTTATCTTGGCTGATGCACTACATTTGGGGTAAGTGGGGAAAAAATGTGGTAATTAAATTTTTTGGTACACTATCCAATTAAATTAAATGATTATTAGGTCCACTCAGAGAGAAAGAACATTTACACTGGAGCAAAATGCACTCTCGATTAAATAATAATGAAAAGATGAGCAGTAAACAAACAGCCAGTAAGCAGAGGAACGTCACAGTTACTTTGATCCGATATTCATCATGCTGATGTTCATGCATCAGTTTCTCCATTTTATAGAAATCATACACAGCCTTATTTGTGCCACCCTGTGCCTCGGGTGATCTGTAGCTTGTTGCAGTAGCGGCTGCTTGTGGTGTGCGGTGATCTGTAATGATTAGCTGACAGATAGGAGCTTGATGAAACTGTGTGCGCGCGCGAGAGCGAGAGAGAGAGAGAGAGAGAGAGAGAGAGACTATAGGTCAGATCCCACCCCTCCCTTGTATTTCCTACAGAGACATAATGATGAAAGTTAATGGAGTAAAAGAAAAGAGCAGATCCAGGCTGTGAGGTGAGACAGATAGTCACTCATACACACAGGCCACTATTAGGGACCACATGAAATGGTTTGAGAGCCAAGATTTGATTCTTGACGTATTTCCTTGTGAAAAAGCAACCCATAGTGACGCCTTTTTCCAAGTTTTCTGATAGCCAATAGCGTTCGAGATAGGCCACGTCAAATCTAAACAAACTTGACAGTAGCTTTGTAAACTGGTTAAATATGGAACAGTGAAGAGTTTAGCGAGAGCCTTTTTTCAACTGTGGAGCATTTCTCACATCTGCCTTCACCCACACCTGGCCACTTTAACCAGAACTGTGTGTGTGTATTTAGAGTTTTGCTACACGTTTGACCCGGGGTCGACAGTCAGTGGCGCAGATGGTGATGAGGCATCTGATATGTCTGAATGGTAGATAAAATGATATTACTTACTCTTACAGACTGTCTTACAGACAGCCCTGACATCTGGCGCTGGACAGCCTCAAGCTGAAAAAAGCTGTCACATAACCACAAGTGTCACATAACTCTGCACAAATTCCACCAGCTTCAAAATGAATAAACAGGTTATTTATTTTCAACCAAGGGACGGTCAGAAAAGGGAATTAGGAGTGGGTGATATGACAAAATGATCATATTGTGTTTCTCAAAGTTATTTCTACGGTATATGATATTTATCATGACAGGCATGTAACAATTCACCCAATTCACATTTCAATTTGATTCACAATATTGGGTTCATGATTTGATTTTCCCATGATATTTTTGGAAAAAAAAATTAAAAGAAAATTTTATTACCAAAAAAAAGCAAAAATTTATTTTCCTATTCCTTATCAACTTAAATAATAAAAAAACCTTTCATTTTCTTAATAAGCAACAATAAGTATTTACCCACATTTGTAAACATGTACAAGTAAAATATATAAGCCTATTAACTAAAATATTCCTTTTATTAACAATGAGAGTCAATTATAAATAGGCCTTGTCTTAAACTTTTGTGAACATACTACCTGAATCTGCTTCTATTTTCTTTACCTTTCAGCAATCTGTAAAAAGAGAGCTCCGATTTCTCATTAAATCTATTTGTACAATCACACAGCAGCTCCTTCCCATTTTAGAGCTTTTTTTGTGCGTCTTTACGAAGCTGTGTTAGAGCTGCATTACTTCCACCTACAGTGAAGTCACGTGTATTCCCACTATTTTCCGCCCTCTGCTGTCTAAACAACGCAATTACATCTAGGAAAAACTAAGATTACGCAGCCTGATAATGATCACAATTCTTTTTTTTTTAATTTCATCGATTCACATTGTCACAAATTTATATCATGATTTATTGTCCCACGATATATTGTTAGATGCCTATATAATGCTATACAGGTTTGCTCACAAACTGCCAGCAATACAATATTAGATGGTGGGAACTGGCCATGACTAAAGAAGAGGGAAAATAGTGCGCGCGCGTGTGTGTGTGTGTGTGTGGGGGGGGGGGGGGATTTAACAGTATCCGATGTCAGAATATATTAGAAAGTTATATTATATACTATTTTAACAATATTATATTGTTGTATTACCAGCTGTAAAAGGAATACTGTGCAGTAAGACACAAAGCTAAAAACACAGAACTATGTTCGCTGCTAATGAGCTGCTACTGCTGAGCAAGACCCGCCCCTGAGGGAGGGACATATACATTTTAGCGAACATTCAGTTGGACGAGCACAAAAGTAATACAGGATGAGTCATCAAAAAATGTTAATCTTTTACAAACTATAAAATTAAAATGGGAACATCAAACCATTTTTCCCTAGATATACTTGGTGTACTGTTGTCCATTATGCAAAAAGCTCTGAAACACCAATTTCTCAGCAAAACCACTTAAACTCCTACAAAGTAACGTAGCCAATCCGATGTACGGTACCAGTCAAAAGTTTGGACACACTCATTCATAGTAATGAGTGTGTTCAAACCTTTGACTGGGACTATATGTATTTAAAGGTGCAGTGTGTAATCTTTAAAAAAAATGTTTCTAGACCTACATTATGCATATAATTTTAATGGCACATCACAAAAATTGTGATTTACGATATTGACATGCTCTGGATCTGCCTAGTTTCTTTATTTCATGCTTCTATTTACATTTTTCCAGCCTGGAAACGAGCTCCAACCTAGCTGTAACTTTAAAAGCACCAGGTATACTATATGTACTGTATGTACAAAAGAGTAAGGTGGGTTCTGGTGGGGATAAGGGCGAGGCTTGTCAGGGTTTTTACCATACTTCCTATTCACCTCACAGAGACCCGAGGGTCCTAACGTTACAAAGTGCTCCTTTAAAAACAACCATCACCTCATAGAGACATTGAGTAGAAAAATGGTACTTAAACACACACACACCCTAGCAAACACACATCACACAAGGTAAATAGATACGTCATTACAGAGACAAATACAAAATCACACATGCATCGCTTGAAACATCCTTTTCACCCCCTGGCTTTCCTGATATAAGCAACCTGACATCAGCAAAGTGGCACAGGTCCCGGCAGGATCACAAAACAAAGGGAAAGACGTCCAAAAACAGGTAGAGGAAAGTGGGGGACCGCGTGCAGACGTCCCACTGAGGTCGGGTTGAGGAAGAAAGAGATGGAGGGGAAAGGATGCAGCACAGCCATGAATAGAACACAGCCACGTAAACGGAGATTTATTTTACATCACAGCGTGCCTCAGGATGAAGCAGAAGGAAATCATTGCTGATACACAGACTGAGAGAATACATACAGAGAGAGATGAATCTAAACACAGGGAACACTGAAGGGACACTTCTCTGAAGACACACTTGCATTTGTAAGGAATAAAATACTTTGGGTGTGCTGTTATAAGAAAATCAATGACAGCATGTCAGGAAGTGTTGTATTCTGTGTATATTACAGCAATTTGCCAACAATAATTAAATTTATTAATGAATGATATTTCATACTTTTAACCATGACCAAACTCTTGAATGTAAGAGTTTGCGATTTGAGATGCAGTTCATGACAATAATCAAGACAACAGCGTCAGGTTTTAAAAAGAAACAAGGCTCGTCAGTGTGCTTAACACTCCTGTACATGAAATCACTTAACATTATCCAACGTGACACGAAAACCTGGTGGAAGGAGATGTTTTGGCTAATGGATGTCACGTTTAATCCTTAAGATGTACATATGTGTGCAAAGCTGTTTGTCAAGTATAATCCAGGCTATTCTGACTATTACAAAGCAGTGACACTGGAGACTCCTTCGATAAACGTTAATAAACATCCACTTACAGACAGCTTCAAGATATGAACTTTTTTCTTTGTTTAATAGCAATGTTTGTTTATTATTAGCCTTAGAGTACATGAATCGTTCTCTGTACAGGTCCCTGCAAATGAGATGTTACTTTAGAAATGATAACGTATTAGAATGAGTGCGTTAATAAAAACCTGACTTAATTTACAGACTGTCAGAGCTGCTCTTCTAGAAAATTAATCAGATATGAGAATTGCAGTATAAATCACTGACTTTATATAAAACTCATTTACCTTGCATGATCACAGAGACACATTTATGAAACTACAGTGAGCGAGACAGAGGAAGAGGTGAGAGCAGGACAGGAGAAGAGGTAAGATAAGCAAAGCACGATCCTCACCTGCAATACTAACACCAGCTTCCTGGAAACTATTAGTGTGACTAATTCCACAATCATTACCCGAATGATACAGCAGTTACGACACTGCACAGGGGAGCCGTCTCATGCAACTAAAAAACAGCACCTTTTTAATTTCCATTTGATCCTTTACACTAAGCATACAGTAGACTGCAAAAACCTGCATCTCAGATAGTTGGTTACAGGGTTGAAATAAAAGTAATTGCAGTATATCTAGTATACACTTTATCTATTACAAGATGACTAGTCACTATTTTTGTTACTTGTACAGCTGAAAGAACATCTGAGAACATCTGCTGTAAGAGTGATTCCACACTTGGAGTGCCAATTAGCCCATGTAACCCTTAAAAATTATACAGTACGTTTATTATTTTTCAACACTGCTGAAATTGTCTCAGGCAACAAATCTCATTGTTTCTCATTTACAAGGTGTCTCTGCTGATAATGGCTACAACAGGGCTTGGAAGTACCTGAGTTGCATTGAAACTGTGATTATACAACATGTAGTTAACTAGCATTAAGGATTTTCTAATGAATGATGCAAAATGATCATTTTTCACAATGATCAATAATGATTTTTTTTTATTAGCAATTTTCTTTCAAGCTATAATTTGCGTCACATGGTTGTACGTTCATAGTGACCTCGTAAGTCAATATCACAATATCACTGAGGAGAAAGAAACCAGAAGGACAAAGTAATTTTCTTCTTCCTTTGATCTTCAGGTAACTGGTATGATGCAACTTTCCACTGAACTTGTGGAATACTCCAAATACTTCATAGGGGTGAGACTGTGTTCAGGTAACAGGGTTAAGTGAAAGAGACTACAATATATACTTTTCGTAACCTATAAAGGATGACTCCCGGAAAAACTGAAAACATTTTCATGAAAAAAAAAAATTTGTTCCAATTTATTTTAATTATATTTCAAGGTAAAGTGAGTTACAATGGACTGGAACAGGCAAAGTGCTGTTTTCTAAGTGCTGTAGATGAGTTACTAATGTTTATTAAAGATGGTGTGATGTTGAGACACATTTCCTATGTTTAAACCTTGCTCTTTTACCTTTACTTTATTTGTAAATGGAATATCAGAGGGACCCAATCGTGCAGCTGTCGTCTTAAATTTGTAATAAGGCTATGCATTGAACTGTAGGAGCACACTGGAGGTATGTGGTTACTGTATACGGTGCTAATAAACTCAGTTTTTCTGTATGTTTTATTTTAGAAACACACAAACACGTGGAGTGTTGCTTGTACTGTGTGTGTGTGAACTGCAATAATGCGATCACGAGGCTGTCGCCGTACCACAGTGAGGCCAAGGCGAGTAAATATTTACAGCTGTGTGGCAGGACACTTGAGGGAAGGTTCCCAGGATCAGGAAGATTAAGCAACTTTAGCACACTGGGAACTCCCTGCTTAAACAGACAGCAAGGCCTGCAGTACTCACACACTCATACACTCACACACACCCTCCCCCCCTCCTCAGGGCATTGTGACAAGAAGACGGCATTCCCTGTGTGTGGGGGCATTCCCTCATGCACCTGCATCACTCTCTATCTCACACACACACACACACACACACACACACACCTTTTTTCCAAAACAGCAAAGAAAGAAAGGCAGCAATTTGGAAAGGCTGCTCTAAAGTGAGCATTCATCCAGCTGGAAACAGTGACAAGGAACAAAGTGAATAAAAAAAAAATAAAAAAAATTCAATCTCAGTTTGAAATCATAAAGGTCACATAAGTTGGGAGTGACATGAGGGTGTGTGTGTGGGGGCCTGATAAATGAGAGAAAAGGAGGGGCGAAGGAAAGAAAACAAGGCCTTCATTCTCAGAACTTCTCAATTCTGCCTTTCAGATAAAAACCAAGAAAGTGTGTTTATGAATGATCAGGAGCAGGATCAGGAGCAAGATCAGGGGCAAATCGATATCTTTCTGTGCATTCTGGATCAGACAATAATCCGATTTGTTACTAGCTATAACTATTTATTTAATCGCATTTTCACTACTGAGGTGTAGCATTACAACGCTTCAAATCAAGAAGTGTTCCTGTTAACTAAGAGTAACATTAAAAAAAGACACTACATTCGTTTCATTTCCTTAGTATGCATAATATATACTTTGTGAAATCATTCTCGCTTGACTGGAAGCACTATTGATTTGAGGTTACTGGCTGTGAGTCAGGTGGGGAGGTTTTGTGTTTGCAAATTGCACATAATGCGATCCTTCTTCCAGCTTCGATCCAAAGACCAATCGTATGGTGGTATGAAGAAAATTGAGAGATACCGGAGTAATGGTCTGTGTGTGCTTAATCACCAGTGACGAGGTGGCTCAAAGCGAGTTGTTTACACTAAAATAATCTAAGCACAATGTATTACAGGTGTGTTCACATGAAGGCTGAGAAAAGTCATTTCTCCTGAAGAGGACATTTGGAACATCCCCATCTGCTGTCATACAGCACATTACCATCACTGATGATCACCTTACAAAAGTGTACAGTATGTCAGTGGGTGTGACAAAAGACCAGTGTTTCATCAAAAGAATACACTCCAAAGATTATAAATGCTTTTATAATTCTTTTCATGCTTTTTATACCTCTTAGGGCGACAACTAACATTTATATTGATAGTTGATTTGCCTACTGATTGTTTTTTTCTTACAAAAAGTAAATCAATTAGTTGTATTATTATACAAATATAAACTGACTTAGTTTTCAATGCCAGGAACCAGGGAATCGACTTATGTGGGATCGACTCCCAGCACGTTTAATGTGAACCAGAAGCAGGATGGCAGCATGATGACTGGATGCACAACAAATTAAAAACATCCTCCTCATAACAAATAATCGATAATGAAATTCATTGTCAACTATTTATTTTAACCAAATTGAGTTTGCGGATTAATTGTTGCAGCACTAGAGCTGTCCATTAAGGTTTTTTGTACATCTTTTCTTGTCTTTTTGCCAGCAAATTGATTTTCCTTTTTAAGTACAGACCACAGATAGTGTTGACCCTGAACACTGTTAGTGTTGCATCATCCAGGTGTACACACAGCGTCTCACCGACACTGGCAATGCGTCAAGGCCCATGCAGCCTGGCTGGGAGTTGCAACCTGTCAGTGCTCCAAAAATAACAAGAGTGCTGATAGAAACACAACTGAGAGCAGGGGGAGAGGTCTTAGAGGTGGAATGGCAAACAAACAAATACAGCAGCTTGGCCAAGTGTGGACTATATGAAGGTGAAAGTAAGCAAGGACAGAAACAAAGAATCGGGTATAAAAATAGAGCTACCAATTAAAATTATTTTCACAGCTCAAGACCTGTAGTAGTTTTTTTTCCAGAATAATATGCTACTCTGAAGTGTATTCTGTCTCCTTAGAAGAAGAAAAAAATGTTGCACCAGGCATACATAGGCTCCTATTCATAAAGTTTAGTTTTATTTTTGTCCTGTTCATGTTACTGTAGCTGAACACTTTCATTTCTGAAAAGCAGACTGTTGAATCTGTGCAAATCCAACCTTTAACATTAGGAAGTTACGAAGTCTTAACTCACCCTGCACACAGACATCTGATTGGTTGTAAGGGTTCCTGTCTTGTCAGAGCAGATGACCGAGGTGCATCCCAGCGTCTCCACAGAGGGCAGAGAGCGCACGATGGCGTTCTTCTTGGCCATGCGGCGTGTGCCCAGAGCCAGGCAGGTGGTGATGACAGCGGGAAGACCCTCAGGGATGGCGGCCACGGCCAGGGCCACGGCGATCTTGAAGTAGTAGATGGCGCCGCGGAACCAGGAGCCGCCGTGCACGGGGTCGCTGAAGTGTCCGATGTTGATGAGCCAAACTGCGATGCAGATGAGCGAGATGACTTTGGAGAGCTGCTGGCTGAACTCGTCCAGCTTCTGCTGCAGCGGCGTCTTCTCTTGCTCTGTGCTCGCCATCTGGTTACGGATCTTGCCGATCTCGGTGGAGACGCCGGTACAGACCACTACACCGATGGCTCGGCCTGCAGCGACGTTGGTGCCCTAAACGAGAAGGTACACAGATGTACACAGAACCAAATCTTTCCCCCCCAACACACACACACACACACACACACTCATACAGCTCAAAAACATAAAAATAGCTTTTTCAACCATAATATACACTCTCTCCCAGCTGCCTTTATAAGTTGGTAGGGAAATGGCAGCCATTTCAAACATTTATTTCACTTAATGCAGCTTGGAAACTTCATTGGCCGTAATGTCGTTAGACATTTTTTCCCCCGGTGGACCACATTTATTAAAGGGATGATGTGTTGGAAAATGCATAAGAGCCTACTCTAAAAAGCATATACCACAAGTGCAATTTACTAAACTAAACAGAGGCATACTCAAAGTGATTCTGTGGCTTCAAGTGATTAAAGCGCTTCAAAGGTGTGCCCTCGACTATAAATAATCCAAACAGAATGTAAGTGAACTGAGAATGGAAAAATGTGTTCCTGGGTCAAGCGTGTGACAGGACCGGCATATCGGGAGCAAAAAGGAACACTTAAATCTTGTATTTATAGGACATGCTAATGCTTTTTTTTTTTTGCAAATAGAAGTGAGATGGAAAAAAGGAGGGGAAAGATGGAAAGAGAGTGACTTATGAAATACAGTTGTATTATGCAAGACATGAGAGTTTTATGGAAAAAAATTCTGGTCTTAAATGCAGAACAAATGTGCTGACTTTTTTATTAATTCAAATAATTTATAAATATCAACTGCAGGAAAATCAGTAAATAGGTCAAGTGCATGCTTAAAAATCTGGAGCATCTGCAAGATTTTTGGTGTGCACACACACACAAATATAGACACATACAAACACACATGCATGCACAAACATGTACAGGAAGGAAGTTCTTACAGAAAACAACATGTTCTTCTTATCTTGATTAACTGCTCGTGGATCAGGCACTGGGTCAGTGTGTTTGATAACAGATACCGACTCGCCTGTTAAACACACACACACACACACTTAAGCACTGAACACTGGCGCAGGTCCTCTGTAGATTTAAAACAAACCAAACAACAAAAACATAATCCAGTTCATATATATGAGGCAGCATTATTCTTTTTCTAGCACATTACCTGTGAGGATGGACTGGTCCACTCGGAGAGTAGTGGATTTTATAGAGACGATTCGGATATCAGCAGGCACCTTGTCTCCAACTGGAAACAATAAATATACACACATTTATCAGAGGGAAGAGCCTTGTTATGACTTACTATTCTGTTCACAAAAATGTCAGAGCTGTTTAATGGTTCATACGAAATTAGTAAGGATTAAATACACAACATACACATACTCATTCATAGGTGTTTCTGTATTTTGACTATTTTCTACATTGTAGAACAATA
>JAOTRR010000032.1:7955888-7974862 GCA_028570945.1 Gogo arcuatus
TAGATACCCAAATGTATGTGCACAAGCACTGAAAAAGTGAGTTTTTCATAATATGATCCCTTTAAATGACAAATGGCCTTCATCAGCTGTGCAAGCTGTTTCTCTGGAAACTGTGTGTACTTCACTTAATTTTTATTACATCCACAATGTTTACTGAAGAACACCAGTTATTTCCTGGATTCTTCTTCATATATTACCTTTTCCTGTCTGGCCTTTCATCAAACACTCAGTAATGAGCTGGGAGCAGCGGCTTTGCAGTGCTGCAGCGTGACCCTGAGCCACGGCGTCCGTCGACTCGCTCATCAGCTCGGAGGTGAACAAGGACAGGCTGGCAAACAGGAGCCACGAGTAGTTGTGGATGTACGGCTGGATGAGCCTGTGCCGATCGCTGATGCGGATGGTCACCATGGGGTAGACTGTGATGCGGTGGGTGGGTAGATGACTGCGGAAAAATATTGAAGAAATGGTTATGTATAGCCAAAGTTGACCAACTGTCGCACTTTATTAACGTGACCTTTCCGAATTTTTTTTTTTAGTGAAACACTACCTGTCAGGGTATTTCTTGGCGTTGTAGCAGCCGAAGCAAAGGTCGAAATCCTCGCAGACGTTACAGTTGATCCTGCTGCCTACAATGAGACCCTGGCAGTGATCACAAGCGTACTCCATGTTCACCATCTCGTGCTCGTCTTCGTGCCCTTCAGGCTTCGCGCCGCCTGGAGAGTAAAGCAGAACCAAAAGCATTTATTCCTCCTATACCAGTGAAAACACCACCACCAACAAATATTACTATTTTATCCATTTATAGTTGCATCTAATATTGTGGAACGTCCATGAGACAATTCAATTCCTGTTTATCGTTTACATTATAGCCCTCGCTATTCCCACTTATCTTGTTGAGTAACAACCTAAGTTTCCAAAACATCCTAACATTGCTTTGCTACTGCCTTTACAAGAAGTTCAAGAGTTCAGCAGCTCACTGAGGAAGCAGGTCTTGCACAAGTCCATGTCAGTGCACTGCAGACAGCGGTAGCGGTGTCCAGGAGCGATTCTCTCACATCCATCACACGAGATCTCCACGTTCAACAGATCGCAGTACCGCGCAATGAACATGTGCATCTGCAGACAGCAAAGGACACGAGATCACCTTCAAACTTTCACACTGAGCAAACTTCCACTCCTAACAAACTATATTTATTAGCTGTATTATAAATCAGTACAGTGCTTTAGTTGAATGTTTGGTTAATTCAGTGGCTGATCAGAATGAGCTCATGGAAATACTCTGTAGAGCGTCTTCTTAACTGCTAACTCAAACTGATAAACAGTAGATCTAGTGAGAAAAAAAATGAACATGAGTGTATATGCAGCATTTTCCATGGAAAGGCTTTTGTTATGCTGTTTAAAAAAAGTGAAATGGAAGGTTTGCAAAGTTTGAGGTTGAATTCATTGTAAATATTTACGAAGAGCTTATGTCTGGCTCGAGCTGTGGAATTCTAACAGGTGTTGACATTTTCCCCGTGTTTACTGAGTCAAGATAAAGACTCACTGTTGCGAGAGACACATTTGGGACATAATTTAAGGGCCATTTTTCTTCCTATTATTCCGAACAGGACACCTGTTCGCTATAAAAAAAAATAAAAAAAAACAACTTCTCAATGCTTTCAATTACTTCTACCATTCACTATTTTCAGAGCTCCCTAGGTTTATTATAATGCTGGACTGCAAGTTTCTTTTAACAGGAGGTTTCGTAACTAATTGACATGCAAAACTGCATGGCAAAAAACACTGTGTGCATGAACATAAGCATTTCTTTGTGTATTCGGGTGCGTCTACCTTTCTCTTGTCTTCTGCTGAGGCCTGCGCGATCTTGTCGAACCACTTCTCGAACATGCCGTCCATGCACTCGTCCATCCACTCCGTGTTCCTCTCATAGTCGGCGATCTCGTCCTCTTCTGTCCACTGACTGCAGAAACGACCAAGACGTATAAATCAGTGGACATTAAGGACACTGAAGTCTTGCATACATGCTTAAAAACAAATGCTGAATCTTGTTTTTCTTTTCTAAAGTAAATCATTATTGATTCTATAAATAAGGCTGGAGCACAGCAGTAAAAATCCAGCAGGGGGCGCTAAGCTCCAGAGCACACCTGATGGCGATGTCATGGACGCTGATGTTCTCCTGAGACATGGTGAGCAGTAGATCGGGCAGCTTGATGTCTTCAAAAAGAGGCAGGTCTTGAACTTCCCAGCTCATGTCCAGCAGGTGGAGTAGACACGTCTGCACACACGACAATGCCGGCAGCAGCATCCTGAGGCACAAGAATACAGCTTTATTTTTAAAAAGAAAGAAATAAAACAATAAAACGTGCATCAAATCTTTATGCATTCTATTATTCACACTGTCCACTTTAATAGGAACACCTGTACACCTGCTCATTCATACAGTTATCTAATCAGAGGTGCATGAGCCACAACAGCAGAACAGCACATCAGGTTCCACTGCAGTCAGCCAAGAACAAGATTCTGAGACTATCATGTGCACTGACTCACCCAAACTGGATAGTTGGAGATTAGAAGAAAAAAAAAAAATCCACCTGGTGCTTCCCCCCCCCCCCCCCCCAGGCTTCAACTGTCCAGTTTGAGTGAGTCTGTACCCATTACAGCCTCAGATTCCTGTTCTTGGCTGACAGGAATACAACCTGATGTGGTTTCTGCTGTTGTAGTTCATCCAACTCAAGGTTTCATGTGTTGTGCACATTTGTTCCGAGATGCTTTTCTGCTCACCATGGTTGTACTGAGGATTATTCAAGCTACTATAGTCTTCCTGTCAGCTCAGACCCATCTGGAGACCCTCTGCTCACAGGATGATTTTTGTTTTTCGCACCATTCTGTGTAAACTCTAGAGACTGCTGTGTGTGAAAATCCCAGAAAATCAGCAGTTTCTGAAATACTCAAACCAAGCCATCTGCCATGATTAGTCACAGAGATCACACTTTTTCCCACCCATTCTGATGTTTGATGTGAACATTAACTGAAGCTCATGACCTGTATCAGAATGATTTTATGCATTGTGCTGCTGTCACACGACTGGCTGATTGGATAACTGCATAAATGACCCGGTGTTCCTATTAAAGTGGACAGTGAGTGTATATAACATTTCTTAGATAGAAAGGAGCTCAATAAGTTTACATTGTAAAGGAAGGAGAGGAAGAAATGACCAAAACGTTCATGGATTAAGATAAACAATTAGTGATAAATTAACTGTGCGCAACAAAAGTGCTGAGCTGAATCTTGATACACACAAAAAAAAGACTACTTTATGACATACAAGAAATACAGAGCTCAGTCCCACTACTTTTTCAGTGTTTGCATGTGGTCCTGCACCAAATGATTAAAAAAATGATTTCTCTCATATTTACATCAAATACATGATCTTACTTGTCACTGAGCTCGCTGAATCCTTGCACCGCCTCTACGAGCATACGAATGAGCTGATGGTAGGATGATTTGACCTGCTCCTTCAGATCCAGCCCACAGCCAGATAACTGGGAGAAATAACTGAGAGAGACACGGAGGACGCTTATTAAATGTAGCGAGAAGGTCCAATGTAATTAGGAAACTGAATAAGCAGTACTATTACTATTAACATTATACATTATGCTATCCATGGCAATATATGAGCTCATAATAATTCTCATAATCATATGAGAAGAGTAAACCAACACAACCCAAACAACAACTCGGCTGTATGAAGAGACAAGTCGTACTTGGTGAAGTCTTTCTGGCAGGCCAACAGCTCCTGCAGGAACAGAATACAGGGAGCCTGGAAGAGGTGCGGTTTCCCCAGGGACTGTAAACACTGCTGCACCATGTCTAAAACTTCACACACACTCATAGCCTGGGCCTGTTTTAAGGCAAGAGTCTGGAGAACACTACACACACAGAAAGACAGGTGAGGAATTAGTTATTGCAAGCTGTTTGACCAGAGCATATAGTGTGTCATATTTATTTAACATATTAATTACATAAATAAAGTACCCAAAGTCTAAGCCAATTAGTGTTATTTTATCAGTTCTGGAAAAATTGCTGTAAATTTCTCAAAGAAAAAAAATAACCCTTAAAAAGGTTAGTTAAAACAATACAAGAATTAATACATTTAATAATTATGTTCTTTTTTTAAATAATAAGCTTAAAAAAAATTGTGATGCTTTATATTAAAGTTCCATTCACAGTTATTTATTGCAACATCAGCATCAGTTAACCACAACTGATTAAAACTTACAAAATACTAACAAAAATACTTAATGTTGTGGAACGTCCATGAAACAATTTTATAGCAGCTATAAAACAGACGTTCCCTCACCGGTCCTTTTCTTTTTCTCTCTAGTTAGTAAAAGTTAGTAGAAGTTAGTAAAACAAAGAAATGCAGGTTATGACCAAGAAACCATCCTAAAGAGACTTTCCCATATCTGAAAACTTAGTTACAGCTGCATCTCTGATTGCTACAAAGTGCTGACACTGAAAACTCCTTCCACAAGCACTACATATCCGTGTCCTTCGAGAAAACTTCCCAATATCAACAGTTACACATTTTTAAATCTGTTAATGTGGAGTGTCACTGTACCTGGCCTCACTAATCACCATGTCCTTCAGAAAGCTGAATATGTGTTTGAGAATTGGGAATCTCTCTTTGACAGACACCATGGGACGTGTTTCATCAACCGAGCGGTAGGAAAGCAGTCTGAGGCGGCCACGGCTGGATGGCGCTCTGCGGGAAAAGGCCAGCGGGGACACGGGCTCGCCGCACTGAGAGTGAAGGCTCTCTGTGGATCCTCTAGAACCCTGAGCACCGGCACTGCTGAAAGCTCCGGGATCTGAGGAAGCAGAGATCTGAGTCTCTACCCTTGTAGGACTCTGGGAGGAGGAGGGAGCGGGACAGGCCTGGAAATCAGCTTCTGATATAGACACGGAGTGAGGGAGAACGGGGACAAAAGGGCTCTCTGCTGGTTTACAGGGATCAGGATATGGAGGCGGTGCAGCGGCATTGCCAGCACCAGGGCTGAACCTGAACAACAGCAAGCTCTTAGTGATGCAGATCTCAGCTGGAGAGAGCGAGAGAGAGAGCGAGAGAGAGAGAGAGAGAGCGAGAGCGAAAGCGAGAGAGAAGATATGGAAAGTGTGAGAAATAGAACAAAAAAAAAAGAAAAAAAAACACGAGAGAAAATTTGGTTTTATGACTTATGAAGTTAATGCAAAATAATAAAAGAAAAAAAACATTTTTATTAATTTATAAAATCAAATGGTATTTTTATTCATAATTTCATGCTATTATTATTATTTTATTCATTCAGAATATTTACTGTATTTTCAATGCAAGTGATTTTTGTGTGAAAGCTGCAGTTTTGTGTTTTTAGCCATGTATTTTTTTCTGTTATTTTTAAAATGTTCCAATTGTAAAGCTTATAATAGCTTTAGAGGAAAAAAATCAGATGGGTATTGATACTGGCTGATACTCAAGGTTTCAGTATCAGAATATAAAAAGTGGTATTGTGCCATCTCTAACCCTCTAATCTATTATTACTATTATTATTATTATCATCATCCTTTCTATTTTCATTAAATAAAGGGAAAAACTAACCCAAATGCTCAGGTGTAACTTCTCCTTGACTGTCCCCTTTCTCTCCTGACCCATTCACTTTGGCCACCAGGGACCAGCGCTGCTTCATCTCCAACTAAAACACAAAGGCATGGTTCACTTAAAAACAACTGACGCATTGCTCATGTGAATAGAGTAATAATGAGTCAGGCTCAGCCTCACCATCCATGTCCTGATGCCATCAGCGAGCATGTAGACTTGGGCAAGGTCGTCACTCACACAACTCTGCCCCTGCTTTACCACTGGAGGAGCAAAAAGAGAGCAACACACATGGGCCATATAAACACACTGTGCAAAAGTGGTTTAGTGCAAAAATGGCCGTTTTTTTGTCAGTATCAGATCTGGTAACAGGTAAGTTAGTTGTGGATAAATTAACAACAGCCTACAATCCACACACACACACACACACACACACACAATCTGTTGATCTCCTACCACTGTTAATTTAGTCATTTTTGGCTTTTTGATGAACAAAGGCTGCAGAAACAGAAATATTCTCAGTACTTTTCTGATAATGAAGTACTGAACTCTATTGTGTGCTCCCTTATTTGTGTGCTTTTTGTGTTTAGTGAAAAGTGAAACCATGCTTCAATGGCTATATGAAAACTTATAATAACTCTGAATGAAACAGGACAGGATTTCAGATCATGCCTGTTCTTGGAACTAGATTTTTCACAATAAAATTCTTTACCAAAGTTTCTGAGGGAAGTGTGAAGAGCTGGGGTGTGGTACACCATAGCTGCCCAGATTGCGTTTACAGCCTGATCGACCTTCGACCCCACAGCAATCTCGTTCCTGACCAGCTGCTTCTTACACGACAGCATGAGGTTCCTCATAAGCTCCACCCTTTCAGCTCGGGACTCACAGGAAGGATCCCAGCGAGCGAAGTCCAACAGGAACTCCACCAGGTCATCTCCGGAAGCGACAGATTTTGTCTGGAGGACAGGATTGTGTGCAAACACACACACACACACACAAAAAAAAAAGTGTCATATTTGACAGACAGACTTTATTGAATTTAATATCCTGCTTAATGTTTGCTTTAGAGCTGTGTGAATGGCTTGAACTGTATAAACATTATTAATTGTGGACAAATCATACATTCATTAGCATCCGTAGGCATGTAACGATTTATTGTGTGACGATAAAATCACAATACAAATTTATGATGATTTGAATCGATGAAGTTTAAAAAATGAATTGCGATTATCATCAGGCTGCATAATCTTAGTTTATCATAGCTGTAATTATGTTGTTTAGACAGCAGAGGGTGCAATAATGTACAGTAGTGGGACTGCACATGACTTCACTCTAGGCGGACGTAACACAGCTCTAATGCCATGAAAACACAAACAGATCTAAAATGGGAAAGAGCTGTTGTGTGACTGACTTTACAAATAGATTCAACAAGAAATCGGACCTATCTTTATACAGACTGCAAAGAAAACAGAAGCAAATGGAGGTAGTAGAAATGTTCATAAGTTTATTAAGAAAAGGCCTATTTGTTATTAACATTTTTCAACTTTAATAAAAGGAAAATTGTATTTAATAGGCTATTATATTTTACTCCAACCTTTACAAATGGGGTAAATAATTATTGTTGGTTATTAAGAATATGAAACAAAAGGTTTTTTTTTTTAATTTAGTAAAAGGAATATTTAAGTTGAAGAAGAATAGGAAAATAAATGTTGCCTTTGTTTTTTGGGTAATAAAATTTTCTTCAATTAAGTTTCCCCCCCAAAAATATCGTGGGAAAATTGAATCGTGATCCCAATATCATGAATCGAATCGAACTGGGAATTGGGTGAATTATTATATTCATACCATCCTATGGGCTACTGAATTGTCCACTCCTGATAATATTTACAAATTAAAAGGCAAAATAAGCATATTTGAGTGTTTTACAGTCTACACTTACTATGAAAGTCTATGAAAACCCAAGTTTCCACACAACTTGTGTCACTTAGTGTAAGAAACGTGTTTGGAGTAAATGTAAGATTTACAGCACACCAAGTTAAAAAGAAAGACTTTCGGCAACGGCAGATTTTTATGTCTTAAAAATGTCAATACTGTATATGGATAAATATATAAATATGAAACATTACATTTTTTCACTAAAGTTATATCACATCACCTTGTGATGTTCTTTGTTTATATTTGACTCGCTCCATCTGTTGCAGTATAACAATGTAGTATTCTGGTGCATTTCAATACCACAACTTTTAGCTGACTTGAAATCGTTTTCATAGCCCTAGCCTACACATTGGAAAAGTCTAAATAAATAAGGAATACAAACTGCATTTACGGTCATAGAATTATAACAAAACGTGATACTGTACTACATTTCACAGGTTAATGGTGAGCTTCTTAAAAACTAGGTGAGGCACCCCACTGCAGAATGAAACGATGTTTGATGTAATAATCCGTTTCTTCGAGTGCTTGTACCTGTTGCATATCGTCGCTACAGTGTTCAGGTTCTCGACTTCTGGCTCGTCGACTCACGCCGTGCATGAACACGGGCTTCCACAGAGGAGATGAAATCACGTGGTTCATCATGGTTGCAGGAATCTCCTTCACACTGTGAACCTCTGAGAAACCAAAAACAAGCCATGAAGTAATTCATGACCTGAATATCTCACTAAAGGTTATGGATTGGTGGCTTTATGTTTGGTGGGTTCATACTTTTAGAATTGGAGAACTGGATTGGCTATATGACAAATCTTACAAAATCAGCCTGATTCAATATCAGCACTCAGTAGAAACACAGATCTACTCAGAGTAATACACCTGTTCTGGGATCAACTCCACTCATCCGTATGATCATATGAACGGGACGTTATGTAGAAAAACTCAGAAATATAATCATATATACCGTGTGTGGATTTGAGCGCCATGGTGCGTGAAGCCAGGCGGCCCATCAGCCTCGACACGAGGAGCTGCAGGTCAGAGATCCAGGAGACGCTGATGTCTGGAAGACCGAACGCCGTTACTGTGAACTTGTAGCCCCACTCGGTGTTACTGCTGTCTGAGTGGAAAAGGAACTGCAGCTGGTGGCCTGCTTTAAACGTGACTTTCTAAAAAAAATAAATCAATAAATCAATAAAATCAATTGCAAAATCATCTCACCAAATTTCCTTTGGTACTTTGCTTCACTTTGCTCTCTCTACCACCTTTTGTAGCGTGAAATAGACTTATATGGAATTATACAGTACGTCATACAAATACAGAAGATATCACATTATATTGAAGTGGTCAAAGTCATTAGAACATTTTGACAGTAACTGAATTTATAGCTGAGTTTATTGCACAATTTTCCCTTTTTTTCAAAATCTTTCACACAAGATGATTTTATTTTTGAACATGGATACCATATTCACTCAGCGTGCCAGATTAAAGCTTTATTGAACATGAATTGCTCTAGATAATTGGACCAATATGATGTCAGCATCAGGAGTAACTGATACAAATTTATAGCTCACCTTTGGCCACTTTTCAGAGCCGACTTTCATGTCATACCGCACTTTGCCTCCTCTAGAATCGGTAAACTCCAAATAGTCGTACCTGCCCGTTCAGGAAAATACAAGCTGTTTAGCAGTGTGGCAACTCCTTTATTTTAAAGCAGAAACACTTTTTATGACGAGTTTAATGAATGATTTTTGCCCAAGTTACGTGTATAATCCTATCAGAAGGGAGCATTCATGAGTAGGGATGCATCAATACAATTTATTCAGACTCAGTACAAGTCTGAGGACATGCTTCTTGGTACTTGTGGATGCTGAGATTGATAACGAATTGACCTACTTGCATCTTGTCCTTGACCCTGGTAAAAGGAAGTGTGCGTGTCTCAGTGCTCTCAGAAGTGAAGTGCTCTCACATGCAACAGCTTCTTCACACGCTCGCGTCACTGCACCGCGTCACTGCACCGCGCTCGCAAATACTGTACCATTCCACTCATTTTTAATGATCGCTAAGACCATTCTGCATGCTCATGCTCTTTAAGTTACTGTTTAAATGTCTTAAGATGTTTTATTAGGTTACTTGTATTATAGGAAGATACTATAGTTCTTCCTTTTGATATTTTCACAGAGGACAGTTTGCAGTCCGTTTTGTGATTTGTCATCATTAATCCTGAAATATGTCCGTGTCACTTTGTGGCACAGCAACATACATGGCTTACAAACGTATGTCACATACTATCATATGGTATACACTGTTGATGCCTCCTTAGTCCTGAGCTTTAGAAACACAACCACCCGTACCTCTTCTCCGTCTCGCAGCGTTCGTCAAAATCCACCTCGAAATACGTGGCGCCGGGACAGAGGAACACCGTGTTCTCATGTTTACTGTCTTCATAATTGTGAGGGGACTCCATGGCCCATGTCCTTAACACCACCGGCTGCTGAGGATGCTGCCAGCTGTCCACATCCCCCTGTAAAAATGCACAGCACTTCATTAGACAAGAACTCGAGAATAAATGCTTTTACTATGGATCCTATTTCATCTGTACATTTACTGCTTCCAAGTAAATTAATCCTAACGTTCAGACATGACCTCAAAAAAAAAGCATGCATCTTACTCACCTTGGAGCAATCCTCTACACTGCTGGACAGCTTCTTGAGCAGCTCCAGCAAAGAGAAGAAGCTCCTGAGAATGTTGCAGTGAGGAACGTCCAGAGTACACAGCTCCAGCAGGAAGATCGCCTACACCAACATGATAGCCAGCGTCATACAGGGACAGGATTCAAAGGCAATGATGGTAATGTGAGCCCTTGCTTCAAAATACAAATAAATGCAATTTATCACTATCAAAACATTTTTTTGCTAGCTAGCTTGGTATGGCATGGAATATCAAAAGTAAAGACACCCCAGCTGGGAAATACTGTGGCTGTCTGATTGCCTGTGTATCAAGTTTAGCAGTTTTATTTTGGTCTAATGTCAATGTCCGGTTTGGAATCAAACGGCTTTTACTCTCGAATAAACTCCTTTTATGTTAGGAGTGTGGTGTGGGATTAGCAACGTAGGGACTCGTTTTAATGTTGTAACCGAATATGAATACTACATTCAGATTGAACAGGTTTGTTTACTAAACAGTTATAAATAATGATTTAAATAAGGAGGACTAGTCTTATTTTTAAGAAAGCTTGCCAGAAAGGCATCTTGTTCAGACTACAGACGTACATCAACATGAACGTGGGTCACTGCGCAATGCATTTACAGCATTCATTAATCCTTAGTAATTGCCTGGTCAGGGTGATTTTAAATGAAGCTACTAGTTTGTTTATGTTTTGTAAAATAGAAACAAGGAATATGTTAGAATACATCATGGGCACTTATGAACAAAATTAATAACTTTTTGATAAAAAAAAAAACAAAAAACAAAAAAAACGTCTAGTTTAGGTCAATTATGAACTGGAGTGATGTAGCTGAGGTTGAGGAACTGTCAGAGACACAATTTACACACTGTGCTGACAGTGCTGGCATTTCTACCCCAAGAGTAGAAAAAAAGGAAGGGGGGGGCCAAAAAAACAAACAGATTGAGGCATTTAGTTACACCCCTTGTGTTTATGGATGGTTTTTGAAGTGTAGGGTTTGCCTATTCAAATTACGCTACGCTATTGTCTTTGTCTGTCTCAAATCCTGTTTGCCTCTCTCCACAAAACCTATAAGCTCTCTTTAGGACCCTTACGTCATTTGTACACATTTAAAAAAAATCTTTAGCAATCTTAGCAGTTTATTATTTTGTAATATTCTATTACTCTATGGCTACAGCTCATTTATATATTTATATAAATTACTCTGACACTAAATGGCACACAGAACACACTGAACTACTGAGGCATTATGGGCGAGTCAGTACCAGCTGCCTGGTTGCCATGGTGACGATGGAGTTGCTGAGCTTGGCAACGATGTCGGTCACAGAGTATCTCTCCAGCAGGGAGCTCAGCGTGGTTCGGGTGTTGGTGAGGAACTGTGCTACATCTGTTCAAGAGCAAGCACAACAGCACTTAAGAAAATCTTAAATCAGGAAAACTCGTGTTCACAGCACATCCAGAGCCTTCGTACTGATAACATTTTAGTACGTTTATATTATGTACAATAGGATTACAAAACAAATATTTCAAGTATTTCTACTTATTCATGCTGTAGACATGCTGTTAGTGTGGGATTTGGAAAACCTTTTCCTTTTCTTTATTGAATTTTATGACCTGTGATGTCCGTCAGCACATCCTTAAGTTGAAGAATGTGCCAAAGCAATCTAGTTTGATAAAACAAATAATGCAAAACAGAAAGAATGCAAAGGCTGTTGATTTTACTGGCATTAGAAGAGACATTACAGGTCAAGTCTCCTTGAACTCTATTTTGACGGGATTAGATTTACATGTTATTTCCATCATTTTTATGCTTTTATTTTGGATTGGACATGTCTGTTTTTTTCTCCAATGAGAAATTTGCAGACGTGAACATATGAACCTGTAGGAAAAACAACTCTGTTGTATCGTAATTTAATCGTTGTTTGGAGACGAGAGTTTTATCATGGAGGAGATGCGTAAAAATGTTATTAAAGGCATATTTTTAGTAAACTAGAATATTCTTATTGATTGATCATGTTGGAATCGTGGGCATAAAGGAAAAAAGGATAGAACACTTATTTAGGCCTCTAAAACTACCCTTTTTTAAACAAATGAAATACATATGTGACTAGACCATGAAAGATTTGCAGATTATTTGAATAGGCGCTTGTTTGGATAGTAGATGAGCATGCTAAATAATGTGAAAGTATAGAAGAAAGAAACAGTTTGTTTTAACCATCTAACAGAGTAAGAAAATTCATTCTAGCTCCAGCTGTTCATAAAACCTGACTCATAGTGAGAAATTACACACAGCTTAATTTATTTATTTTTAATCAGTTTTGGCTTACATTTGATCAGGATGTCTCTGGCCAGATCGCTGGCTGTAGCTGCGCCTCCTTTGAGCTGGAGGAAGCACCAGGACAGCAAACTGCCCTGTAGAGCCCAGAACAGAGAGAGCAGGACCTTCCGACTGGATCCTCCAGAGCTGTCCAGCATCTTCACCTCACACTGAGATACACACAGAGAGATATTACAGTCCAGTCACCAATCTTTCTAACATATAAACAATTCTCCTGTTATAAAGCAATAGCAAAATGTCTAGTAGTATAGAAACTGGATAAACCTTATAGGAACCAAATACTTAATTTGCAAATGTAAACACAGGGATAGTTTGAGTATTTCAGAAACTGTTGATCTCCTGGGATTTTTATGCACGACAGTCACAAAAAAACATCTAGTCAGTGGCAGTTCTGTGGGCAGAAACTCCTTGTTAATGAGAAAGGTCAGTGTGGTTTAACTGGTTTGAGCTGACAGGAAGGCTACGGAAACTCAAATAGCCACTCTTTACAACCGTGGTGAGCAGAAAAACATCTCAAAATGCACAACACGTCAAACTTTGGGGTGGATGAGCTACAACAGGAGAAGACCATGTCGGGTTCCACTCCGGTCAGCCAAGAACAGGAATCTGAGGCTAGAGGACGCAGGCTCTCTCAAACTGGACAGGTACAGACTGGAAACTTTACAAATTGCGCATATACATAAGGAACACACCTCTCTAGTGGCTACGAGGAGCAGTGTGTCCATAACGCTGAGGATGGGGGAGATGTCAAAGTCAGCAGGCGCTCCTTTAGGAGGCAGAAGCAGCAGACCGCTCGGGTCCTGATCGCTGCAGAGAGAGAAGGGGGGGGGGGGGTTACAGTAAAATATTAAGAATATAGCTTATATTAAGGCCCCCAGGAATGCTAATGTAACATATGATAATTGTTCCAGTTTAGCTGTGTGTATTACCTGAAATAATTACAGAGTGACTCGAATGTCAGCTTAGCCGACTCGGGCTGATCTTCCTCTGTCAAGTTCTTCTATAAATAGAGAGAACAAAGATATAGAACACAGACTACAACACAACCTCGTGCTCTCCCACACCCACATACCATCATGTCAAAGAGTTTGTCTCGCCGGCTCTGTTTGTCTGGGTAGAAGATGGCCGCGCCGCTCAGGATGGCCTTCACTGCCTGTTTCCTCAGAGCTTTTTCCACTGCAGACTCTCCTTCAGGCCCGTCAACAACTGCACACGGCCAACACCAACACCCACATCAACGCCCAAACTAACGTCAGAATGTCTTACAAATACTCAAACTGCACTTCATATTAGTTACACACAATCACTCAGTGCAGTGGGTTGCAAATTAAGACTAATATCAGGAACTGTTTAATTTGGCCTTTTTAAAGACATCAAGAAATGACTGTATATTTCATAGCATTTTTCACTAATATAAGGTTTTATTTACTGAACGTGTTGATGTCCCAAGTTCAGCATATAGTGTTTTTGTTGTTAGTTTTTTTTCATAATATAGCTTAATTCGCATAAAAGCTTTAATTCAGTTAAAAAAGGTTAAATAGACATTTTATACAAAAAATGACCAAATACCAAAATATCATTCAACATTCACCGTCACGTAGGGCTGGGATATATGACGATATAATATCCATACTATGAACAACTGTTGCAATATGCTTTTTGACATATCGTGATCTCTCTCATTATTTTAAAAGGAAAAAAAAAAAAAAAAAAAAGGAATTACAAACTAGTTGGAAGCATCATAATCTTTCGAACTGTAATGTGTCACGTTTTTTTTTTTAATAGATTTAAATTTTTTCTCTCTTTTTCAGTGTGAAACATTCTAATTTCTTTCATAAATAAATATTTTTAAATATTAACAATTTAAAAATTATACTGTCAAGCTTACTAAAGGATAACAACCTCAAAACGATAATATTAATTAAATCAATTAAAATTAAATGAAATAAAATTAAATTAAACAAGAAAAATCTACATTTTAACTCCTTCATTAATATATTTATCTTAAAGATTTATCAATGGAGAAAGGAAAAAAAGAAGAAAAAAGGAACTGGTACATGACTAGTTCTAAACAATGCATTTATGAACAATTTTGTATGATTGTGCATCATTATAATTGTTCCATAAAGCAGTGTTACTGTTCATACCCTGACAGAGGTGACTATACAGCTCCCCTACAGCCTCAGCTGGATCCACATCTGTGCTCACTGATGCTGCAGCTACAGCTGCAGATGATGATGATGATGATGATGATGATGATGACGATGATGATGATGGTGACGATGATGATGATGGTGGTGATGCCATCTTTTCCGGTGAGCCCCGGGACTCTGGCAAGGCAGGAAGAGCTGGGAAACAGTTCTGAAGGAGCTGGAGCAGAAGGACCTGGGCTTTCATTGCCTCCTCTCCATCTCTGACAAAGGCACACAGATTGGCATTAGAGCAAACAGGGCACATGTCAAGTCTTCAACAGTTACATTCTAGTTTTTATTAAAAACAAAAAATTGCAATCATTGTAATCACACTTGCTGAGGAATAAGAGAAATAACACACACCGGGATGTACTGTAATTATTAGGAATCATCACACCACCCCACTGTGGATTTTTATTTATTTATTTTTTTTTTTAAACAGCATGCCCTATAGTGTTTTATTCCTTACTTAGATCTGCCTACTCACATAGACCTGAGTTTTCTGTAGAAGTCCCAGAAGAGCGGCAGGTTCAGCCCGCTGAAGTCTAACAAAGACTTCTGCTTTTGCAGCATCATGTCCTAAAACAACATGTACAGCTCCATTACCCTACACACATCCTAAACACTATCACTTTGTACACTGATCCAAGAACAGTGCCACCTGGTAAACTGCTCTATCATCTACAAGCCTAGATGGTTTTGACAGAAATTATTAGATAAACACTCGCTGGCATACACATGAGCAAATCATGCCTGTTTTGTGTGTGTGTGTGTGTTACCATGTCTCGAGTGAGCTGCTGGATGAAGTACAGAGTCTTTCTGATTAGCGTGAGGCCTGTGACCAGGCCGCAGTTGGCCCCCTGTGTGCGAGTGTTCAGTTGCTCCTCCTCTTCCTCCAGTCTCTCAGAATCCGGACACATGTAGCCGCTAAAAGCTAGCTGCTGAACCCCGAGCCGCTCGGCTGAGTCCTGCCTCACGCACACGAACTTCACCATGAGAAACTGAGCAAAGAGACAGACACAGGATTACACAAAATCACATGTGCAGCAGAGAATATTGCCTGCACTATGGCTGGGTTACTGCGCTTGCATTAACAGATTAATTGGGTTAGTTACAGATAAACCGCCTTTACATGGTTCGAGGAATATGAAAAATGAAGAGATTTCATGATTTGAACTGATTTTGATTCATGGAGTAACTATGAACATCTTAATGCGCCTCCATTTTTTAAAATTCTGACATTTAGTTTGACATTAGGCATGTAACGATATATCGTGTGACAATAAATTGTGATACAAATTTATGATGATTTGAATCAATGAAATAAAAAAATGAATCACAATTATCAGGCTGCATAATCTCTTACTTTTTCCTAGCTGTAATTGCAATGTTTACACAGCAGAGCAGAATAATATTCAATAGAGGGAATGCAAGTGACTTCACCAAGGGCAGAAGTAACACAGCTCTAATGCAGTGAAAAACAAACACAGATCTAAAATGGGAAAGAGCTGTTGTGCAACTGACTGTACAAACAGATTTCAAAAGAAATCAGACCTATCTTTATACAGACTGATGAAAGCTAAAGAAAAGAGAAGCAGATGGAGGTAGTAGAAATGTTCCTAAAAGTTTCTTAAGAAAAGGCCTGTGTTAGTAACTTTTTTCATTTTTAATAAAAGGAATATTTTAGTTAATAGGCTAATATATAGGCTTTTAGTTAATATTTTTTTCAAAAATACCGTGGGAAAATCGAATCATGAACACAATATCATGAATCGAATCGAATTGTGAATTGGATGAATCAGTGCATGCCTATTTGGCATTATTATTATTTTCCAAAATGACCCATCACAGCTGTTATATTATCATTCAGAAAAATCAATGCATTTTCATTAGTGCTGGTCAAATATTCATAATATTTACATGACTTTTAGTTCAACAAATGTCTACTGAAACATGCTTCTACATCTTTAATGCTAAATGACTTGCGTTGATTAATGAAAAAGATATTTTATTATTATAAAATAGGTAGTCAGCACTAATGCACTATGTAGTTGGTACTATAAATCCATTTGTCTGTCTGTCTGTACACCCCTACATCAGGTATTATAAATGGGAAGCCTGCTGCGATTCAGCTTCAGTGTTAATTATTCCAGTGTGAGGATGAGTAGAAGAACAACGAAAATGGTTAAATGGTACAATCAACGTATTTTCTCCCTCTTTGTGATTTTATTGATAAAAAAAAAATGCCACTATAAAAATCTTTTAAGTAATTTAATTTGTAGTGCAATTTCTCAAGAAAGAGACTGTGGTGATGGGGGCGTGGTCAAGCCTTGGTTTGTTCATGGAGCATGAAGCGTTTCACTGAGCAGCAGCAAGACGATAAAGGAAAGAGGTGTGTGTGTGTGTGTGTGTGTGAGAGAGAATAATAAAGAAAGAGCCAAAGGGCACGAACGCAAACCTCCGAACCCACGAGAGAGCTGCTGTGACTGCATATATTTATCAGAAATGTTTGGTAGCACTGATACTGATTATTTAATAAAACATTTATGCATAACCCTGTGTAAAAGTCCAATTATGACGTTTGGCGCATGATGCAGAATCATTCATGGAAGAACTGTGATGCATCTAAGAATTAAATATTTTTCCCCATTAGTACATAAATCCAGGAACAACATGAATGTTTTAGAGGGGGAAAAAATGCTGAGAGAGAGATCCTACATTTGCAACACGGCACTGCTGTAGCTTGATCTCCACATCATTCCAGTCTTCCTCCAGCTCAAACCAGCCCACAGGATTCTCTTCTCTCACCTCTGCTGCTGCTCCTTTATTGGAATGTCTAAATGTGTATGAGAGACACATACAACAAGAAAGAGAACCAGAATGCTTTCTGTGACTAAACTTACACCTGTAAAACACAAACAGCCACACATAGGGCAGATGTGCTACGCCTTAGTTTATTAGCACCAACAATGATCTACTCTTACTGTCTTACTAACATCCAACACTAATTCTGCATTTACTAAGAACATGCAAAACCATGTGGCCCTTCGCACACGCATTACCACAAACAACAAACAAATGACTAAATGATTTGGCTTACTTGTCTTGGACAAACTCCTTGTAGTCCTTAAAATCCCACGTGTCGTACTTCCTGAACTTCTTAAAGTGCTTGTCTGCGTCAAAAGCCTCCGAGTAGTTATAAGCGAACACCAGGCCACATTTAGCGCCGATGGCCCCTTTACGCACCTAATGAAGAAAAGAAGAGAAAAACGAGTGAATAAGAAGTCAAAATATCAAACAGTCCTTTCGGCATGAATTCCACCGTTCATGAAAATTATTTTAAACAGAAAGGTCATGTATAAAATAAACAAGAGAGATAAGTGAAAAAAATTGACAAGTTTTCTGTGAGATGATGTTCATCTGGCAGTTGGAAGGAGTAAGTTTTCAGACATTTCTTAGGAACTGGACTTTCTTTTTTTTTTAATCCGAGAGACCAAAAAGAGATGCTGGTGAACGAATAATTCTTCATAGCTGCTATAAAAGTATGTGATAAGTGCAACTACCTCGTTTTGTGGATGTTCCATAATATAAGGGGCTGTAAGAGGATTCTCACACTTCGAGATATGCTGTTATAGGAAAATAATCCGCAGTGTTCATTATTTCCTTTCCCCCCGCCCTGAGCATGACATCACAAGCAATATGGCTGAATTTTAAATATACTCAAGACTAATCCAAGCACTTCATCTGTGCTGAACACCCGGCATTAAGATGCAGCAGCTTTTACAGTCGACGCTTTAACCCTATTATCTTCTTTGGGGTGATTCTTGTTTTTGGAAAAGCACTGGACAAACACTAAGTAGTAATGAATCATTTGAGACGGTATGTAGCTCTGAGGAGTCGACTCACTTTGATTCTGATCTGTGTGACCTGAAAGCACGTCTGGTCCTCGGTGGAGAGAATCACGCTGGCTCTCGTCTTCCCGCACTCTGTGAGAAAACCTGAAACAGATCAAATGCGTACACGTTTCTCATCTCTGCATGTCTGTAATCCTTGAAAGCTTTAATCATCATGTATTCTCTGAGGATTTTAGGGTCAATTTCTCATATTAAGGAGTTTTGTCATAGAGTGTAATTATACTAGTAGAGTACACCGATCAGCCATAACATTATGACCACTGACAGGTGAAGTGAATAACATTGA